>MJUU01070045.1:79282-120959 GCA_002080025.1 Modiolus philippinarum
AAAAAAAAAAAAATTACAAAATGGGTAGGGGCGGGAAATTTAGGCTTTGGTTCTCTAAGCTTTTATGTTCATGCTAGATTTAAGTTTTTGCATCCAAAATCGTTCTTTTGTCTCTCTTTGGGTCTCGTTCCAAGATCTATTTTGGTCAATTGCCACAACCTGCATGTCAGTCCAGCTATGTCCAGTGGTGTTAAAATGGATCACTGTAGCCTGTGATTGTTCTTTTATCTGTATGTGATTGCGATTGTAAATTGATGCGAAGATTGAGGGAGTTCTTTGTTTCACCAATATACAGCTGTTGACATACGGAGCATGTTATCATATATATTACATTTTCAGATTTACAGGATAGATTTCCGAAAATTTTGTAAGTTTCCCCAGTTGCTGAGCTTTCGAAAGTTGATGTTGTGGCACTGTATTTGCAAAGAAGGCAACGTTTATCTAGACAGGTCTTAAATTGTCCTATTTCTGGTGATTTAAGTTTTGCTCTTACGAGCATGTCCTTCAAGTTCTTGGTCGTCGGAATGAAACAAGTGGGGGTTCAGGAAAAAGGGATTTCATTTTAGGTGATACATGAAGAGCTTTCATGCAGCCCCGCGTAATGGCCGACAGATCTAGGAGTCTTGGATGGAAAGTTGTAACGAAGGGGATGCGTGAGTTTTTATTCTTTTTATCTCTGTATTGCAATAACTGTTTTCTTTCTAAAATAGCAACACTATCAATTGTTTTTTGCACTTTGTGTGCTTTGTAACCTCTGTTGACTAATTGCTCTTTAAGCTCTCTGCTCCTCTTGTTAAATGTTTGGTCATCCGAGCAGATCCAACATAGGCGGGTAGAAAGACTATACGGGATCGCATTAATACAATGTCTAGGATGACAACTGCTGGGTAACAGATACGCATGTGTGTCGGTCGGTTAAGTATGCAAGACAAAGCTTATTTTTCCGTCGACTAGTGTTGAAGTCGTATCGAGAAATGCGTTGGAAATTTCTGACACATTAACGGTAAATTTAATAGATGGGTGAAAATTGTTTATAAATTCGATGAATTCATCAAGATGGGGTTTAGTATCTGTCCGTTTCATCTCGATGTCATCAATGAAACGGAGCCAACTGTACGGCTTGTAAGGTGCCTCCTGGAGCATACGCTTTTCAAGATCGCCCATGAATATGTTGGCATAAGATGGGGCTACACGCGTACCCATAGCAGTCACATTAACTTGAAGGAAATGTTCGTTGTTAAATACAAAGTTGTTACGTTTTAACACGAGACTCAACAGATTAACTTAAGACTCCGTAGATGGTGATTGAACAGTTCTAGTACCCCATACTTTGCGACAGGCTTCGATTCCCTCTTCATGTGAAATATTAGTATACAAGGATGTCACATCTAGAGTCACTAAGAATGTTTGGGGTGGAAGATTTTGGTACGGGGTTTTGTTAATATAATCGGTGGTGTCTTTGACAAAGGAAGGGAGAGATTCAACAAAGGGTTGAAGTTGGAGATCCAAATAGTGGGAGATTTTTTCAGATGGGTGACCAATACAGTTTACGATAGGACGCCCTGGGATCCCTTCCTTGTGAATTTTCGGTAACAAGTAGAACAAGCCGGCTCTAGAATTAGCAGGGAGAAGACCATCAAAAGTTTCCTTATCGAGTTCTTTATTCTCAAGCATGGAGCGAAGTGTTGATGCGATTTCGTCAGCATACTTCTTAGTCGGGTCAGTTTTTAACTTTTTATAAAAGGCGGGCTTAGAAAGCTGGCGGTTGGCTTCGCCAATGTAGTCGTCGGTGTTCATAACGACTACTGTTGACCCCTTGTCTGCTTTTTTAATAACAATGTCTTCTCTGTTTTCAAGGTTGCGCAATGCTTTCTGCTCACATTTCGATATATTAGAAACGGGGGTACTTTGGTGTGGTAGTTGGCGTTCCACTTCATCATGGACAGCTTCGATATATGCTTCCAAGGCTTTGGACTTACTGCACTTGGGTGTCCAGGTACTCAACTGGGGAAACTTACACAATTTTCGGAAATCTATCCTGTAAATCTGAAAATGTAATACATATGATAACATGCTCCGTATGTCAACAGCAGTATATTGGTGAAACAAAGAACTCCCTCAATCTTCGCATCAATTTACATCGCAATCACATACAGCAAAAAGAACAATCACAGGCTACAGCGATCCATTTTAACACCACTGGACATAGCTGGACTGACATGCAAGTTGTGGCCATTGACCAAAATAGATCTTGGAACGAGACCCAAAGACAGGCAAAAGAACGATTTTGGATGCAGAAACTTAAATCTAGCATGAACATAAAAGCTTAGAGAACCAAAGCCAAAATTTCCCGCCCCTACCCATTTTCCATTTTTTAATTTTTGTTGTTGTTGTTATATTATCATATTTTGCTCTATAGCCGTAAGAGTAATAAGAATTTTGTAAGATTCAATGTACAGACACTAACAAAATTATTTTTTCCCTTCTCATGTTACATTTGTAGTTAACAGCGTCCATGATGTAGCTGTCCATACTTTTGTTTATTTTTTTGTAGTATAGTCTTTGTAAATAGGTTTTATTTCACTGTATTTTTACTTTTTTATTGTCTTTGATAAAGAGCCGTATAGGTCTCGAAATATCAACTTTTAAATGTGTGTACTGTTCACTTCAGTCTACTGCCTTGTTTTATTAATCTCACGAAGTGTGTATCTTTCAAGATCCAGTACGTCGGGATGATAATATATATATATATATATATATATATATATATATAATCGGCATGCATAAATACATATAAGCCCTAAATGGCGACGTAGGCGGACAGACATAGAAATAACATAAAAAATACACTGTAATTTATTTTTTTACAATTGCAGGAAAATTGAATACAAAATGTAAAATGCTGAATGTCTGGTATCTCCTTTTTAGAATAATTACCTCCCTTTCGAAATAGCTAACTTTAATTTTTTTCAATATTTATGAAAACCATTAACCCCAATGATATAAAAGGTAACTATGAGCTATTTCTCCCTACAATAGGTCTACCGAAAATTGTAACCCTATCAAAACGTTCTGGTATATGACATATCAACTAATCATAATTGTCTGAGACGGGGAATTGAAAGATGGTAAAATATTACAATAAATATGACAAGTACACTTGAGTTTCTCCAGAATACCCTTAACAACTCGCATTGAAGGTATTGGTACTGCTTGTTCTTTTCCTTATGAATGCATTATATATAGTCGTTTCTTCCAGTGTTGCAATTTATGCAAATACCCATGACGAGAATAGAAAAAAAGTAGGAAAACGGGGAATGTGTCAAAAAGACAACGACACAAAGGGGAGTAATAACAGCTCAAAGCCATCATAAAATCTTCAATGAAGATCTTCAATGAAGTTCAGACCAAATAAATAATGGATGACATTTTGGTTTTGTTTTTTTTAATCTACAACAGTCTCAAAAACTAGATCATAGAGAAAAGTTTATAGACTTTAAAAATAACAATAAACGCCTGGTTCTACCATGTATTTGTGAGGGATTTGTCTGATGGGCATTTACTCCATATCCTTTAATTGATTTTTCATCTATTATTCGGAAAAATCCTTTTGATCGTAATCAGCATTGTAATATTTTCACCGTTCAATATATTTGAAATTTAAGGGTTTTAGATGGATATCGGAAGGAATCTGACTAAATCCCGGGATAGCTTTAAAAGATCATTATGTGCATATGTTTTGAAATATTTACATATAACAAATAAATTTTAGGAGTCATTGAAATATAATGAAGCGTTATTTTTTCTATTGATATCTAAAATATGAAATTCTTTCATCAGATTATCTCCGTTGGATGAGGTATGAACATAAAAATCAAACACCTTTAAAAGGACCACGAGCGGACTATTATGATCGAATTTGGTTTAAATTGGCTCATCAGTTTCAGAGCAATTAGTATCTTAAAATGAAAGGTAACGTCAGGCGGAGTGATGGAATAAGATTATAACTGGACAGTTTAGGCAATGAAATATAATTTATTAAAAATATTTAAGTGGCATTAAACTAGAATGTAAACGTCGAATAACCTAACAAATATACGAGCTTCACGGTAGCTATATATATTTTAAGTCCACTGACTACGTTTCAAGATTCGATAAAGAAAGTGAAGAAAAAAAATTGCCAAATAGGATTTACTGAAGAAAAGTTTAATATTATTTCAAACGTTGATTTATATTGCATGTAATTGTGATGGACATACCTGTATACTGATCACTTTTTGTAGGGCATTCCGCTGCATATGTACCTCTCCCCATCATACCATCATTTGCCAAACGTGTATCAAATCCATCTGCAGCTATGGATTCAATTGTATCATTTTCAGCACCATGAAATAGATAGTGTTCATTTATCTCTGTATACGTATCGTAAAACAAATTAGCACTGGTTGGTAAATTTGCTGTTGTCATTATGGCACTGCAGCCTTGTATTTCCTCAAGACGTTTCAAAGTCCCATACGATTTTTTAACTCGGCGTAGAAGTTTTTGTCTGTTTTCAGCATATTTTTCATATACAGTGGGGTTTTCGATCCTTTCCACTTTTACAACTTGCATTTCTTTATATCCTGAACCCATTGCATCTTTTCCCATACCAGCTAAATGTGATTTCCATGTTTTCTTTATTAATTGTTTCACACCTTCCGTCTCGTTTTCACTAGCATCCAAAATTTCCACCTTTTTGTTACCTAGTTGCCTGAGCCATTCCTGAATTGAAGACGTATGGGTGAATTTAGTCCAGTAGTTCGGTGGGAAAATCGTGTCTTGTACTTGATTATGTGCTAATAATAAAAGAGTAATAAAGGTAATATCACAAAGCATTACTTTTAGGCACTTAAACGTAATTGTTCTTTGTCAGTTTTCAATCACTTGATTGTAGAGACAAAATATGTAAAATCTGAGATTAATTTGATTTCGTTATTCATGTGTTTTTCTTCAACTCTATATAAACTAATAATTTCGAAAAATTTTTTAACCTGCTTGTCGTATAGCACCAACTTTGTACCCTTTATATATCCCTAACAGGTGCTAGAGGCTGTCTTTAACTTACTATGACGTGCCGTATTAGTAAAGCTCATTGTTGAAGGCCTCGTGCGCATGTAATCCATTGCCTTTCATTGTCAATTAAATTGGCTACATTAGTCTAGTATTTTTGATTTCCTATATGATACAAGTTTAGCTTTTTTAGAAAGCTTCCCGGTTAACAGCAGCCATTTAAAATAACTGCAATAAATAAGTTTACATTGCTGATATGCAAAATGAAAGTGTTTGTGTAATATTGTTTTTATATCATAACTTAAAACAGAGACATATAGATACATCTATGTATCTATATTTCTCCAATTCTTAACGTGTTTACCCAGTTGGTTTGAAAATACGTATTATTTTCAATCCACACGTTGGTTAATTTACCACGCGATGTTTCCCGCAACGTTTAATTTCATTCATAAAGTCTAGTGTGACGCCATCGTTACTAGGCTTTAAGTTAGCGCGACAAATGTTGACAACCGTGCTGAACCATGCAATCTCACCTGAAACACTGTAATAGTCATTGGAGAAACAATATATCCTCCCATTTGCTCGATGATTACGATATTTCTCCACTCATGATAGTTGAATTTCTGATTTTAACATGCTCGCTAAAGCTCACATTTTTAAAAATCACAAATTTAATTATATCAAACTGCGTAATCCGCATATACTTTATGTCTCTGTTTTAATTGCAAACGTTATTTTCCGTTCTCACATCCAGAAAAGTTAAAAAAATTGTTTGTGTAATGAACGTCGACAACGCCATGATTTTGACTTGATGCGAACGGACCTCCTAGATGCTGTGCATTTTGTGTTTCCTGCCACTTTGAATAATTTAAACCTAAAATCTCGTAATATTGAAATGCAGAGATACATTTTTCCATGTCACTTATCAATGGTTCGAAACGATATGACGGTGGTCACTTTGTTTACTTGTTTACGTTTTTATATTGGGCATTTTAGGTTAATGTTAGTATTATTTATAGTTCCTCAAGTAATTCTTACGAGTACGGCCACAAAAATTCTCGCCGGGACACTTCCCGTTTGGCTTCACGTGCCGGTTTCCCCGGCCGGGCTCTTTGCCCCTAGGAACTATAGATAACGTCACTCACCGGGTCACCGGGACAGTAAAACGTTAGGATTTGAAACGAACAGACGCTCAATCTTTGGCTACCGTTGTTTTATTATATTATTATGTAACAAGTATTCATTATCATCGCTATTTCTTGTGTATAATTTGTAACATGTAGGATAACAAATAAACATTTTGTTTATACAGAATTAATCATTTCCAATATCCTGGAATCCGGATTTTACAACGGAGTGACGAACGAGTCAGGGACCCTTTTCACAAAAAATCTTACGATAAAATAAGTCTTTTACATTTCATATTGACCTACGATCAAAAATTGTCGTAAGATTTTTTGTGAAAAGGGCTGCAGAATCTAGCACTCCGGTTACATTTGGCGCCCAACAAAAAACCCACGGTGGTTAGAAGGAGCTAACCAGGGTTTGTGTGAGATATTTGTGTTGAGAGTCATACATAGCAAGTATGATGACTCTCGAGTTGACTCTCGAGGTGGGGGAAGTGTGACAGGACAGCCTACCTGCGTTCTAGTAGGTAGTAGATACATAGCCAGTAAATATCGACTGAGCGAACGGAATATTTCTTTAGCTCATTCAGTTAGGTGGCTGGCTGATGCGCTAGAGGTCCCGGGTTCGATCCCCGGAGTTGAGCTTATCAATTTTGCAAGGAGTTTCATGCTCTCAGGTTACAACGAAATAAAACCAGCATTAACATATACCTGTGCTACTATAACCTCAAACAAAATTTCCTTGAAGTTCGTTTTTTTGTAATGTCGCCATAATGCCTGGATCATCGGGTTATTTTCCCGAAAATGATCCAGGCATCTGAGACCTGTTAACTGAACGAGCCCCTGCTATCTATGTAAGAGGGAGCATAGTCGGGGCGCGGTAGGTCAAACATCAAGATTTTAGCTGTTAACTATTTTCGGGAAAATTCAAGACAGTTAGCCTGTTAATGAAACCAATTGTGCCCCCTCCCTTTTTTAACAGGTCCAGGTTTGAAGTTTTAGCTGTAGCTGAGCAACCCCCCATCTGATACCTGTTAACTGAACGAGCCCCTGCTATCTATGTTAGAGGGAGTATAGTCGGGGTGCGGTAGGTCAAACATCAAGATTTTTGCTGGTAACTATTTTCGGGAAAATTCAAGACAGTTAGCCTGTTAATGAAACCAATTGTGCCCCCTCCCTTTTTTAACAGGTCAAGGTTTGAAGTTTCAGCTGTAGCAACCCCCCCCCCCTTTTATATGGGTTCAGCTGATTGACAATGGAATGTAGTTTTTGTTTACAATGTCTGCAAACAACCGGATCGAATTCCCAATTAAAAGAAAAGATAAAATGGTGATAGTGATGTCGTAACAGCAAATCGTTATTTTAAGGATTGTTATAAACCATGTAAATTGCATCATGTCGGGACTTCCGCGGGATCATGACGTCCCACAGCTTAGTGTATACATACACAATAACTGTTCATTGACTTGACATAAACGCAATATAAGGATGAGGCTTAGAAACGCAGGAAAATGCGAGCCTTGGCGAACATTTTCACCGTTTCGAGCCGAATCCTTATATCCCGTTTATGTCAAGTCAATGTACTATTATTGTGTTTATACTGCAACTATAACGAACAAAAATTTAGGTAAAATAAATCGGTGAAAATGACAATTAAAAAAGTGAAGCGGACGTCTTTAGGTTGTGATGAATCCATGCTTTCTTACAACGTCATGGAACAATTACTACGGAAACACATTGTTGACGTCATTGACAAGGTTCTATACAGTCAGTGACTGTATATCATGTGTTTATACAGTCAATGTAGTTTACTTACGCAAATAGAGAGGTTGCGGTATAAATAGAATTGTAACGTCAACGGCAACGTCACCGCAGCTACGTCGCTAGCATTCGAATAAACGTCGTAAAGCTGAGCAGCTGTGTTTTTCCTTTCTCTTACGTTTCTACGGCCCTTACATTTTGGTGCCGTATGACCAATGGATACTTTGAGTGAGACTCGATACAACTACAGAAATATCGCGCTTGATATACTTGAGGAACTAGAAAACAAAGCGAATACTACAGAACCAGGAAACAACAAAGTACGTGTTCATCTTGCCATACTACGCTGGGTAGAACAAGATTGTAGACCAAATTGAGATTGACGAAATCGAAGAAGACATAATTCTAGCTTCGAACTTTGCCGTGGATGTGAAATTGAGAATCAGACGCTTGTGTAACAATTCCATTTCGATTTCTTTTTTTAAGACCGCACGTGAGCTTTCCAATTATGAAAACAATCAACTCCTTTACATCTACTGGGTACCTAAACTACATAAGAATCCATACAAACAGAGATTCATTGCCGGGTCTTCCAGATGCACCACTAAACCTCTTTCACAGCTCCTCACTACTTTGTTGACCGCCGCCAGAGATGGTCTGAAAAATTACTGTAATAAAGCTTACTCCACAAGCGGTGTGAATCAAATGTGAATTCTTAAAAATTCCAAAGATCTCCTTGAACAGCTATCCTCAACCAGTCTTACCCATTGCCATAGCATTCAAACTTTTGACTTTTCTACTCTTTATACAACCCTTCCACACGATAAACTGAAAACAGTAATTGCAGATTTAATACATCAATGTTTCTGCACTAAAAATGGAGAACGCAGATACACCTATTTAGTTATAGGGAAAGACCAGACATATTTTGTTAAAAACCACACTGATTCAAACAAGAAGTACACTGAGACTGACGTAATCAAAATGTAAGAATTTTTAATCGACAATATTTTTGTCTAATTCGGAGGTCGTATTTTCCAACAGACAATAGGGATTCCAATGGTAACCAACTGTGCGCCGCTTTTAGCTGACCATTTCCTTTACTCGTACGAGGCCAAGTTTTTACAAGGCCTTATTCAAAGAAAACAAAAACATTTAGCCCAGTCCTTTAATTTCAGCTTCCGCTACATAGACGATGTACTTTCTCTTAATAATCCTAAATTTAAGGATTATTTACATCAGATCTATCCCAATGAGCTTGAGATTAAAGAAACAACTGAAACACCTACTTCAGCTTCGTACCTAGATCTTTTATTGTATATTGACGAAGAAGATGGACGTTTGAAATCTAAGCTATATGACAAGCGTGATAATTTTTACTTCCCAATTGTGAACTTTCCCTTTCATAGCAGCAATATACCTACCTCTCCAGCCTCTGGAGTGTACATTTCACAGTTGATTCGTTACTGTCGAGCGTGTAGTTTGTACAGTGATTTTTTGAACAGAGCAAAAACACTGTCCCAAAAGCTGCTTAGTCAGGGATTTGTTCAACCTATGTTAATTTCATCCCTCAAGAAATTCTATGGCCGTCACCATAACATCATTGAAAGATATGACGTGTCAGTATCTCAAATGAAAGTGGACATTTTCAGCTAGATTCACGTCTTCCCGGATTTGACTACCGACTTTGACAATTTCCTGGATCGACTCACTCACAGTGTGACGGGTGCTGTTAACAGAGCAGGACATGCTTACCCTTCCGGAGCACCTGATGTCACTCTCAGTTTCACTGGAGTTCACACTGTGAGTGCCTTTGTTTTGAATGTTGTGATTTCTATTTTTGTGCTTTGTGTCTGTCTAACGTCATTGTTTTGTGTCTGGCGCCATTGTTTTCTGTGTTCTCGTTTTGGCCATGTCTTTGGAATTCGATTTGTGTGGATTTCCCTCCTTTGTTCCTTCGGTATTCTACTGCCGTTGTTTAGTATCAACCTACATTAAAGAACATTTATCGCGTAACAAAGACTTACCAACCACAGATTCGTTGTCAGAAACACATTCATCTGAAAACATTACTGAAGGAGCCGTGGACAACAAAATGCGTGCTGCTATTCAGAGGATTCCATCTCATGCACTTAGCATTTACAGTGACAAGAACGTGCATCGTAAACCCAGATATCGTAGGCGATTTCAGAAGACGAAACGCAGAAAACTCAAAACACCCGATATCCGCAAGAAGAAAACAGACAAAAGAAAAAGTGGGATATTCATGC
Organism: Modiolus philippinarum; assembly: GCA_002080025.1. Lineage (NCBI taxonomy): Eukaryota > Metazoa > Mollusca > Bivalvia > Mytilida > Modiolidae > Modiolus > Modiolus philippinarum. The sequence goes on from MJUU01070045.1 coordinate 89,493, forward strand.
TACATATTCCACGGAATAGACTGAAATGTTACCGGCCGGACCATTCTACACTGAAGACTGTATGTTTCGTATAAGTACAATCATATACAAGTACTGCATTCAGACTATACAAGTACTTTGTCATTGTCACAAGGAGGTTAGACTACACTGTCATGTACGGACAGCTTCTCACCTGACGAACCATGAAACAGTTTGAACGGACATTGGTGCAGATTTCGAGTTAAAGATAGACTACTGCGGATTTTATTATAGAGTTTTTCAGCATTCAGAGACATTTAGTACAGCTGTTATGTGGTTTCTATTGTGCGCATAAAAACATTTCTCATTTTTAGATAATTTTAATTCTATGTATTTCTTCTTCTTTTGAGACCCGAAATATGTCGGGACATGACGTCCCCAAGCTTAAATAGTGTATACATGGAATTGTTACATCAACGGCAAGGTCGCCGTAGCTACGTCGGTAGCATTCGAATAAACGCATACTTGCCAACATATAATTTGGAGAATTCCTGACAAATGGGCGAGGGGTCTGGGGACCGCTTAAGGTCCCCAGTGGGTCCAGGGCAAAGCCCTGGTGGGGGNTACAGATATTAAAGGGTATTTAAAGGGTCTCCAGAGTGGTCTGGGTCTCCATAAGAATTTTTATCCAGATGTATATATTTCATTTGTATTCAATAGAGATTTTGTTCTGTTTTCTCTTTCGAATTTCAATGATTTTTAAAAAAAAAAGGTGTATTGTATTTTTTTAATTCAGACTCTCAGATGCCTTGAAGAGGCTGTCCATGTTACAACCAGGAAAATGCCTTGAAAGTTGAAGGCTGGTGCATGAAGAATTTTATCCCAACAATATTTTTGTTTCAATGTTTTGTTCATCTCATATGTATAGCAAAAATCACAAGAATTTGTTCAAAACCAAAATGGATGGCTATCAATATGACTTAAAAGTTCCCTAGCAAAGCATTCAAGCCATTGTTATTAACATCAGGAGTGTCGGAGACCTCCTCTGATTCGGTGTCCATGATGTTTTTCTTTAAAACACCTACACGACTTAGATGATGTGATCATTAAAATATTAATAATAGAGTCAGTGTCGGTCTGGAAAGACGATGCAGAACAGAACAGACAGATGTAGAATTTTTATTTTTATAAGAATATGAAACAAATATTTTTTTTTTCACTGGAAAACTGAGAAATTCCGGAGATTTTCACAAATTCCGGAGATTTTCACTACCTTCCGGTAGCCCGGAAACGCATCGAATTTCCGGAGGTTCCGGGAGAAATCCGGAGCATTGGCATGTATGTTTAAAACGTCGTAAACCTGAGCTGCTGTGTTTTTCCTTTTTCTTACGTTTCCACGGCCCTTACACATGCGTAGTTTATTGTCGTTTTTCACTCATTGTCAAAGTGAAAGTAACTGAAGATGGTAAAATGCATTGCACATGTGCAGGAACATGCATGCCCCGAAAAGAAAAGACATATCTGAGAATAATTTGTTACTCTTACTTAAATCTGTAGTAAAAATTCTTGAAACATTGATGTTTCGATTTTTTTAGTTTAATAGTATTCTATTGCAAATAAACAAAAGGATTGGACCCAAGTTATACCAAACTTAGTGCAAGTCCTCTCCTTACAATATAAATATAATCAAACGACAGCAAGGCAAATAATAATTAACGTAATAATTAACATTTTTTTTTTGAAACAATATTTTGAAAGAAATAGAAAATCTAGACAAGAAAAAAAATACAATAGAAGAAATTGGCTGAGACCAAGAACTGACTTGTACCTATGATATATGATCGAACCTTTTGAAATGTAGACGAATTTGTTTGTCTGGTCATCGTAGTTATCATTTCCGAAAAGTAAAATTTCGATTTGAAAGTCATAATATCAATACCACTGAGCAGGTTTATGTACAATGTTTCGATTGTTTTTTTTTATAATATTTGTCTATTTATAGCCGATCCATAATGTGCTATTTATAACTTATTTATACTTATAAATTGTCCTAATAACACAGATTAGAATGCGTCGTACAAAATTCAAAATGTAAATTTTCATGACGGAATTTTCGAAAACATGCATGTAATATCTATGACCCTTATAATTGCTATTATGTTACCAGTAATCCCTTACTGATGTTGTATTAATACAATGCTAAATCTTGCAAGATGTAAAAAATTGAGCTAAATATATCATATATGACTATAAAAATAGAACGCATGCTTTTCAAGTTCTTTCGTCGATGATGGAATTCATTTTTTTTTTCAAATGGCACGAAATCGGACCTAGACACATTCTTTAGCATATTTTTCAATAACCAATTGAAAGCCTTGTTTTTTTTCTTTTTCGGGGCATGCCTGCAGCAAACAATTCTAATACCAAATTTCCAGGGAAACTAGGAAAAAAGTTGTATTACAAAAATGTTTTAAGTATTTTTGCTTCCAACATCAATTTTAAAAACAATGAAAATTAATTATAAAGATTAAGCTGACATAATCAGATTTTGATATAAGTAGTATATGGGGACAGTTCAATTAGTATTTGAGGAGGAGCAAGCGGAAGTATGACGTCATAGGTCACGTGACCGGAAGTATGACGTCACTGGAAGTCACGTGACCGGAAGTATGACGCCACCGGATGTGATGTCACCGGAAATGACGTCAACCGGAAGTATGACGTCAACGGAAGTGACGACACTCCAAGCAGACCAATGAGAGCCTCTCCCTCCAGATTTGAAATTCAAATATTCAAATCGGACCAATGGGAGCGTTGCGCGCCCGATTTCAATTCGTATCAAGTTTGAACGGACCAATGGGAGCCTTTCCCTCATGTTTGAAAGTATAAATTTTTAGCTTTTTACTGCGTAAAAAAGGGGGGGTGAACTGTTCCCATTACTACTAATGTTTTTCTCGATTTCCAGAGTTATCGTCCGTTTCCCGTACAATGTAAATATCAATCCGGGGTAATTTTAAGCTGTTACAGTGATTGTCGAAAGTTTCAAGTCTATATCTCTTACCGTTTAGGAGATAAGGGCACCCGAAAATTCGGGAATGGTCGAAAATACGATTTTTTCTTAGTTAAGTAATATAGAAGTGTTATATATGTTTTCTGGGTAACTTTGACCAACTAAAACAAATGGGGACATTCATTCAGTCCTATCTCTAATATTTTGGGTGTTATAAGGGGTCCAAAATTTCGGGAATGGCCCAAAATGTAAATTTTCTTTAGTCAAGTACTTTAGCAGTGTTATATATGTTTTCGGGGTAACTTTGTGCTTCTAAATCGAATAGTCACATTAATTAATCATCATCTCTTATATTTGGGGTACTACGAGGGTCCAAAATTTTGACAGGGGGTCAATTGGTGAATTTTAACAAAGGGGCACTCTGCGTTTCTCAAGGCTTGTGACTGGCTACCCTATGGATAGGCCGCATTACCCCCACCCCCTTTTCTTCTGTGACTTTACATCGAGTCGTTGCTGTCTTCGATTGGTGGTGGTTCGAATCCGTCCAATACGTCATCAAACAGGTTATTTCTTTTCTTCACTGCATATTGCCAAGATTCTCTGGTTTCGTAGTCTTCTTCATCTCTTAAACGTTTGGCCGTATGTCTGATCTTTTTGTGAATTGGATCTTTGTTGAAATCCTGCATCCAGAACACCGTTTCGAGGTATTGTTTTCTCATATTGTCTCTAAAAAGTTTATTCATGTCTTCATATGCGGCTAAACGAGCCTTTTCGGAGTCGTGTCCTTCTTCCATCAAGTTTTCTACTTTCTTGGTGTATTCTGTTTCGAGTTTGTCAAATGTGTGATTCGCGATCAGCTTCCATGGAGACTCTTGGTCTTCTTCATCGTCAGTGCTTTCGTCGGTGGACTCTTCTGACGTATTAGAGTCGTTACTTTCTTCGTTGCTATAGTTAGATTCGTGATCGCTTTCTTCTGATAGGTTGGACTCTGTCTCCGAATCAATTGGCGAAGTATCTTCCATGTCGTGTTACTGATTCTTGTGGCGTACGAGATTGCAGTGACGATTGGTTGTGTATTCACAAAGGTCGCAGTGATACATTATGGACGTCTTCCTCTCTCTGGATTCGAAGAACGAATGACGATATATTACAGAACAAAGCTTTAAATGGGGTCAGATTGGGAATGTCGCTGCTCGCGTGCTCGTTTCACTGCTCGTGTGCTCATTTCGCTGCTCGTGCTGCTCGCGTGCTCATCTCGGGAATATTGCTGCTGCTGCTGCTGCTGTGCGGTGGGAAAAGCTACATATTCGTTGTTTGAGGGTATGTTCACGCTGCTCGTTTTTCACTGCTGGCGTGCTCATTTCGCTGCTCGTGCCTCTCGCGTGCTCACCTCGGGAATATTGCTGCTGCTGCTGCTGCTGCTGCAGCCGCTGTGCGGTGGGAAGAGCGACAAATTCGCTGTTTAAGGGTATGTTCAAGTGCTCATTCCGCTGCTCGTTTTCACTGCTCGCGTGCTCATTTTGCTGCTCGTCTGCTCGCGTGCTCATCTCGGGAATATTGCTGCCGCCGCTGCTGCTGCTGCTGCCGCCGCTGTGCGGTGTGAAAAGTGACAAATTCGCTGTTTGAAGGCATGCTCACGCTGCTCGTTTTCACTGCTCGTGTGCTCATTTCGCTGCTGGTACTGCTCGCGTGCTCATCTCGGGAATTTGAGAGGAGGATTGGGCCTTAAAGGGAGAGGAGGAGAGAAAAACGAAAATATTTTTATTAATTTTTTAATTTTTTTTTTTTTATTTTTTTATTATTTTAGTCCCAGTCCCCATTCCCTAACCCATGTTTGCTTCATGACGGGGAAAATAAAATATAGAACTTATATTAGTTTGTTGTTTATGAGTGAAAACATGTATGAAAACAGAAAATGGAAACCCATATAGAGGTTTGGGTTTTATCGATATAGGCATTCTAAAGAGGTTAATTCTAAAGAAGTATAAAGTAACGGCTGGCAAGAATAGACTAATAGAGACAGATGATGGGTTGAGAACATACAAAACTGAAAAAAATAAATATGAATAAGTAAAAAGGAAGAAAAAAATATGTACCACAAACGAAGACTGGGTTAGGAAAAAATAAGAAGTGGGAGATTATTCGGGAAAAACTATAGAAAAAAATACAATGAAACAGATGTCTAAAAAGTAATGGTACAATACAAAACAAGACAATAAGTACATAAAAACTAAATAAGTTATGGAATGGGTAGGGAAGTATTGAAAACAACGTCTCCCCGCGTCCCACTACTCTCACACAGCTACACTACGTTTGCGGTGCTCTACGTTCAGGACGCTGGAAGACTTGTCTGAAAGTATAAAAGTAAGTGAGAACCGAAACATCAAAATACAAGGACACCACATGAGAACAGAACAGACAGGAACAATTAAGACGCACATATAGATGAACAACACGGGCCCAATAATAACCATGAGTGAGATCAGGTGCACCGGTAGAGTCAGCATCTCCTGCTTCTTATAAGTCACGGTTGATTGCACGATGGATGGAAAAATGAAATTTAACATAGGCCTTATGGGGCCAAAGAGATGAGATTCACTACTGATATAAAATATGTGCATATTTAAACTATTTACAAATAAGTGTTTGAAGGTAAGTAAACAATGGGCAATTCCATTTAATATCTGACAAGGGGGCATTGAAAATTTTACACCTTAGAATTTGTTTTCAGAAAATAATAATCCATCAGAAATGCCCTAAATTACAGACACCCGGAAATATTTGAAGACAAGAGACTTCTCAGAAATTACATACCTAAAATGTTTACCGTTCAGAACTGACCTTCAAACCCTCATATGTATAACATCAGTGTTATACAGAGGATAAAAGTGTTGTTGGTCGAAATGGGTTAAACGAGAGGGGTTAATGTATGGAGATATCACCATTTTAACTAAATGATGTGCTTCATCGGTCATAATAATGTTACGTCAATTTTATGCACTATAATCGAATATTTTACGAAAGGATATGGAGTAAATGAACATGAGACCATAACACATATGTTAACTCCAACTACAATAATTTTAATGAGCTGTATGGCCATTTCGGAAATTTATTCCTCATCAGCAGCACTAGAACCCAAACAAAGGAAATCCATAATTTCAAAAAATGTTCAAATGCATAAAACCAAACGAAATCCGAATAATCAGTAATATCAAATATAGTTAAGGACAAAACTATTATCAAGCATTATCATTAATTCATCGCGTGGTGTCATATAAGAAATGCGAAATTTTTCAGGGGCCTACACATAACCAATCAATGCTTTCCACCGTAAATTAATTAAACAGTTTTTTTAAATTAGCATTATTTGGCATTGCACAATATCATGTTCTTCTTTCAAAATTGATGATGTTGTTATACGAAGTCTATTTAGAAGTCTTTCAATTGAAGTTTCATATATTGGAAGGCTTCAACGGAAATTATGTCCTTATGTAGCTGTCACTAATTGCAAGCATTTGTCAGGATAGTACCCATGTGTATTGTTTTCGTGTTTTATGTAGGAATAGGGTTTGGATTCAAGTAAAAAAGTTTAATCTCATCGCAAATTTTGCACCTGTCCCAAGTCAGGAAATAGTTTGGTCATTAGCTTGTCCTTGTCTTCTTATAGAATTTTAGTTTCTTGATATTCGGGTAATTGGGTGTGGTTTGTCTCCATTGATTTATTCACTTTTTCTTTTTTTTTTGTTGGAGGAGGGGGCGCATTTAGGGCTTGCTATATGGTGTGAAGTGTACGGTGAGCCTAGATGCTGTGTTTTGGGTCGTTTTAACCTTGAGATGGGATATTGTCTCCTTGACATTTACCCCATTTTCTTTCTTTTTCATACTTAAAACAGAGTTCGGACCGAAAATTCAATATTTTCCACCAGGGACTGATATCTCTTGTTAATTTAGAGGTATCACATTATCCAGAAAGTATTTTACAGATATGAGAAGTTTGGGCCGGGTAATTGCGGAGTAATTGATTAAGATATATATATATATTCTTACTACAACCCAAGAGATGGATCCGTTTTATGATATTTCTGTGAGTTCTACATCCATTCGTTTTTATGTATACATACTACATTCTTTATATATGTTGTGTACAAATTTTCATTTAGTACAAATTATAATCAGCTAATTATAATTTGTATCATAAAATCATAAAAATTGTAATTTGTATTTTCCCTTTCTACAAATCAAAACTTGAATGAAATATACGCATGCACATTATTATTTGTACATAATAAAGCCAAATGTAACTTTTTATATCTACAGTTTTCTATCTCTTTATAAATTAATGATCAAAACAGATATAATTGGTACAGGCAGGAACTATTGCGATTCTAGAAGACTGTCAGGTATTTGAAATTGCAGGTATATGTGCAATAAATTAAGCGCCCTCCTTCTGGCTAGCAAATTTGATTTAAAATGACGTACTATAAGGTAGCACAACAGTCTTTTGAGAAATTTCTCAGTCCTAACTCTGAATTTATTTTGATATTTGTAAAGCTACGATGTTAAAAGAGATATCCAATGAAAGGAAAATGGTTAAATTGGACCTGAATGCTATTTTCATTAGTTTAGTGGGTAATATTTTGAAAAAAGAAAATAAGGTTAAAAGCTTTACAGGTAGCTGATTTTCTGCTTAATACTAAGATGATAATTTCGTTTACTGTCTACGACCTTCCAATAGCAATAGCTGTTGAGTTGCTACAGGACACTCACGCAATAGAAAAGGGGGTTAGCGCGCAATAAATATAATAATGGTAGTTTTGAAGGTGGGCCAGAAAATATCACCGTATAGCGGCGATTCCGATATGACGAGCTGTAATACTAGTGATATTTTCTGTCGAGACCTTCAAAACTACCATTATTGTTTTAGCGGCAACGTCATAAGAACCATGACGTAATATTCGTAATGTTATTGCCTGATATTGTCTTGTATCAGGCAGTACGGATATACTGACAATATCTGTCAGTAAGATCAAAGAGAAAAATGTACATATTGCCGATAAAACCCAATTAATCCATCACTTATTTTGAAATGCCTGAACCAAATCAAGCTTAGGTCACTGCGGTCATACAACGAGGGCAATGTATTGATCTATTTTTTTTTCAACTGATAATTGGGATTCCCATTGCAACTAATTGTACGCCACTTTTAGCTGATCTCTTTCTTTTCTCGTATGAGAACAAGTTTTTACAAGGGCTAACACAGAAAAAACAAATACATTTAGCCTAATTCTTTAATGTCCACTTCCTCTACATGGACTATGTACTGTCTCTCAATAATCCAAAATTCAAGGAATATTTACAGCAGATCTATCCCAATAAGCTTCATATTAAAGAGACTACTGATACACCTACTTAAGCCTCGTCCTTACATCTTTTGATAAACATTGACGAAGATGAACGTTTGAAATCTAAGCTTTATGACAAACGTGATGATTTTAATTTTCCAATTGTGAGCTTTCCCTTTCTGAGAAGCAATATACCTACCTCTCATGCCTATGAGGTGTACGTTTCACAGTTGATTCGTTACTGTCGAGCACGTAGTTTATTCAGTATTTTTTTGATAGAGCAAAAACACTGTCCCAAAAGCTGCTTAGTCAGGAATTCGTTTAGCCTTTGTTATTCTCATCCCTTCAGAAATAAAATTTGCCATTGTATATCAATGAGGAAATAATCACAATCCAATAACTCCCACAAAATTTTACGGTTAAAATTGGCAATGCAATGTGACTAACAATCCTGTAAAATTACGGCTGGGAAACTCGATGGTCTCAACTGAATTTTCCTACCAGGAAGTTAATTAATACAAAGTGACAGAATCGGGATTGTTACTCAATGGAAAACTGGTCAAAGATCTAAAATATAACTAAAACCTTATAAAAGTCTACGTCTTAAGACAGAAATCATGTTTATTGTAGACAGCCGCTTCGGGGCGATTCTAAAATCTGGAGAAAAAGAAAAATCAAAGTCCCAAAGGGACTGGTGGATTAGTGTCTATGATGGCAATGATCAGTATCTAATGTCCATGTCCATGTATGATATGAATAATTGCCTGTCTATGTCGTGCATAATTACTCATTTTTTACTATGGGTCTAATTATAATGATGATATCAAAACCAAGAAAGGTACAAAAACCATGTTTGCTCATTAAGAACACGCCTTTCTGACAGTCAGCAAGTATTTACTGGTGGCCATCTACATTTGATCACACCAGCCAATCAATGGCAATCAAATCATTAGAGACAAATATTCGAAGAATTTTGATTTTATACCAGAAACCTATTACATATTATGGGTTCCCTGCTGTACAGTACACTCAACATAGACTAAACAATGACAGCACCATCTTGATCAAGTACAGTTTGAAATTTAATTCTAAAAAAGAGACCTGAATGAAAGGTTTTTGAATGCTGAAAAGACGCAAAAGCTGACAAGACCTGAGCAGCAAATGCAATACCCTGCTCTTTATGGAGATAATAATTCGTCCAAGAAACACACGAAGACTCTGTGCCAAGTTCTTTGTGCAAAAATGCATCTCAATTCGCGCTATGATATACATTCTCATGCAATTGAAAATGACTGTTATGCATTGTAAATACTCAAATGACATTATCTCAAGTCTTGTTTGACCAAACTCTGATCAACGGCAATTAACACGCAACACCCCGACCCGGACTGAACATTGTTGGACGAACGGCAATCAACCGATCAACACCCCTGCCTGATTCTATTTCAAATTTAGTCAATTCCAACCCCGATCGTTGCAAAATATCGTCTTTTTCGGAATATGCACCTTGACAACTGTTTCCAGGTAATACTTTGTATGTACCGATGTACGACTTCTTCAGTATTTTGTTTTTAGTCGGCCATTACATGAATACCGAACGCGGACCTCGGAGAAGACACTGCAAAATGACAATCGCAACAAGTATAATGAACAGCCAACGTGGAACAGCCGTACATTCATTGATAACTAGAAATGTAAACAAACATTACGTCTTCCGTAGATTATAAATAATGGACTGTTGTTCTCGACGGCTAATGAATTTGATTTTTTATTTCAAATGCGTTGTTCTTTTATGATTTATTTCAAAACTGCCACATCGTTTCATTGACGGTTCCTGGGAAGTACGTTTACGCCATTCATACAAATGTAAATAAAGGCATCGGTCTTCCGTATTCATACATCTACACACAAAATTTTATGAATGGGAAATTCATTCTGTGATTAATTGACGAATTCGGGCACCATTTAAGTGCTGAAAAGTTCGGGCAATCAAATTAATGTTCAATGAAAATAGACTATTGAGTGTCAGAGTTTTTTATGAGATCAGAAAGATGTGTACGAGGTTTCCTGAAAAGGATTCTTTTAGCATGGGTATGATCACTAATTTTTGATTGCGTGAGGTTGGTCACCTGGGTCGTAACATAGGATAGAATTATATCCTTTGGATAGACACTAATCCAAAAACTGATTTAGCAATGTTATTCGAAAAAACAAAAGGGTTTTTTGATTTATTAAATTTTATTTTATAATTTTAAATGGAGTTACATTCTTCGATTTATCGAACTACACTTATTAAGTGTAAATCACAGATTTCCGGACGCCGGTTTTTTTTGGTTGAGAACATCGAGTTTCCCAGCCGTGAAAATTTGAATGAATTCCTACAAGCGGTTTCTGAGGAGTTGCGTCCACAAAAGTGTGACATACGGACATAAAGAGTTTTTTGTTTATATCTCAAAATGCATTGAAGATGCAAAGAAACCTTAACGAGAAAAACTTGTCAGTACAAAATTTGGTCAAGGTCAAAAGTCATAACACCATTTCTGATAAAAGTCAAAAACAACCATATCATAAAAATTTAAATTGTAACAACCGGAGTAGAATACCGTAGGAACAAAGCACAAGATAACTTCCTATATGGTGTGAGGTTCCTCACTGTGTCGAAGACCGTACGGTGACCCCTAGATGCTTTGGTTTGGGTCGTTTTATCCTGTATATGGGATGTTGTCTCCTTTACATTTACCCAATTTCATTTCTTTTTCATAGTAACAAACTTTTTATTTTTTACGACATTTGTATGCAAGTCATTTCTTGTGTAATCTGTGTGTCCATTATACATTTTTTTTCATTTACTAAAATAAGGAGGCCCGTCATGGGTTTCTTCATTACCTGATTATCAGGGCATTTTTTAATGATTATTTGAATACGAGGGCATTTATTTAATGATTATTTGATTATCAAATTGCATTATAATATATACTTTTTGATTACTAAGCCAAAAATGTATAGATTACCAAGGTAAAAATTGAATGTTTATTTGATAACCAAGGTAAAAATTTAATGATTATATGATTCCTAGGACCCCCCCATGAAAACCCTCAATAAGCAATGAAGGGATATGGATTAAAAGCAAATGAGACAAAATCTCCACAAAAACGGGGTAAATCAAGCAATGGAACAACGCTTTTATTGTTCTTCTTCACCTTGAAGTCACCACGAGGCCTTCAATAATGTACTATGCTCATACCTCATAGTAAGTTCAAGACGGCCCCTAGCACCGGTTTAAGCGGAATTCATTGCTGGATGTTGACGACGCTACATCCATGTTTATCATGTCATGGATGCGGGATCGTCAACAAACACAAAATCAATTGGCAAAGTATTCTTACAATTGCTGTCATCTATTGCCCGACAAAAAGACCAATAGAAGACAAACACAACATTTAAACAACCACAGGGCACTCATCGAGTCAAAAGTAAGAAAACTTGGCATCATAAAATCATGAGATGTGGGTAGAATAATCAGGTGGACAAAATAATAATTTTGAAAACACAAAAAATAAAGTACCAAAAATTGAAATTAAGATAGTGCATCCATATGAGAAATTCTCTCAAGTGCATCATAACTGAAATGTATATAGAGCATACATCTCTCGCACGGGTAATCGTTTTACTCAAATACTTTTTTACTTCTTCTATTCTGATAAAAACTACATGTACAAAATGCATTTTTTTTCAAAAACAAAATGTACATGATACTTACTGACAAACAATAAAAATAAACCGTCTATAGTAAATATAAGTACACCAAAAACTGCAACAATAAACGTTCTGGAGACCCGGTTCTGTTCAGACCATGTCTCTGTGTGGTGTGTGCTTGCTATAACAATGACACTTACAAGTAACATCAATGCTGAAATAAATAGAAAAAAATTACATGCTGCATAAGATGTTTTTATTACCTTCATTTAGCTTACTGTTCAAAAGTACTAACTTACCCCTATAGCATGACGCGTGATAGTTTACGATCATAGTTTTGCTGTTACGAAAGCTCCTAAACAAAACAATCAGACAATATTCATGCATTAGTTATAAAACAAAAGACATAGTTTGCTGAAAAATTGAAAGACGGAGAACAACACACAGAACAGGTAAAACTACAATGGTTAGATTTCTTTTTTTTCAATCCCCGCATCTAGTTCAGGCTTTCAACCGTAGAGACAAAAAAGTTGAATTGGACTTCTGATCATTTGATAAAATGATAACCGGACATACATTTCACAACTTGTTCGATATGCACGAGTATTTAGTGATGTTTCTGACTTCAACGACCGAAATCTTTGTCTAATTGAAAAACTTCATTAAGAGTTTAGATATAATAAGCCGATTAAAACATTCTCTAAATTTTATTATGGATGCATTGACTTATTAAGGAAATTTGGTTCTACGTGCTGGCTGTTAATCTTAACAGGGCATTTTAGATCCACACTTCTAAGGAAATATCATTTGCAAAGAACATAAATTCAAATATTGTCCTTCTCAACTTATTAATCCATTGAACAATCTTATTCATAAAGGATATAAATACAGCATTGTTGTTAAATCTTTACTTCTGGTTTTTGTTGGCAAAGATATTGATGAGCTACTAAATGCTTTAAACCGTAAATAAAGTAAAAACAATTTTTCATATTGGAAGTATTTGGCATTGCACAATATCATTTTCTTCTTTCATAATTGATGATGTTATACGAAATATATTTAGAAGTATTTCCATTGAAGTTTCATATGTAAGAAGGCTTGATATCATAGTCAATGGAAATTATGCTAAGCTAGCATTGTCAGGAAAGTACCCATGTGTAACGTCTTCATGGTTTATGTACTTCATTTTAAAGGTACTCGTCTTGATAAGTTGGACTTATTCTAGTTTGATTTTTACTGTGACAACAAAAACAGGATAACAGCAAACACCTACAATTGCCAGGAACTACAATCACATGCCACAATTTACAAGCAAACTGCACCAGAAAAACAATAATGAAAAAAAGACAAACATAAATAACGGACTTGGTACCGGCACTAGCAAAAGCCAGTGGTAGGGTTAAACCGGTTTATGGGTACCCAAACCTCCCCTTTCTCTATCCCGTGTCTCTATAGTATAATAAACATGCGAATAAAACCCAATACAGGTAGACTACTAACTCAATGACCACTATCTTGGAACAGAAAAAGCATATAACAAAACGTAATTTTGAAAGAAGGGTCAAAGAGTGCTCGCCGCTAAACTGCCTGCTAGCTCAAGGAATCTAGTCTGCTGGTAAAACATTGTCGCATTACGGAAGAAAAATTAAAACTCAAATTAAAAAAATTAAACTCAAAACTCCCCGAAGGGTTTGGTAAAGAGTGTTCATGTATTTCAGTAGACATCGGCAGTATCAGTGAGAGGCCAGTATATATGTAAAGTCTTCAGGTCACTAGAATCCAAAGCCAATTTAACGGATTTATTCAGAATATCTCGTCGAAATCCACTATTACGTAAAGAATGCAAGTCACGTCCCAGTTCTTCTGGATTATTTATCAGTTTCTGACATTTTTAACAACATTTCCATAAAATCGAGGATGAGAAATTCCCTTTGTTATTAGCTGTTTACTATTCACGTCATATCTAGATATCAAATATTCATATCTTTTGTAAAACTTCTTAAAAGTATTTAATAATTTATGAAATCTGTAACCTTGTTGTAAAAGTTTGGATGTGAGAGTAAGGTTACGCTCATTAAAAACATCAAGAGTAGAACAAATGCGAGCGAATCGTACAAGTTGAGATATATACACCCCGCAGGACGGAGCCAGGGGAGCGCCGCCGCCAAGAAAGGGGAAATTAGTAATAGTAAAATCAAAATCATCTCTTATCATAAACTTTAGTTTCCACCCTACCAGAGTCAACGATGACACCCAGATCCAGAAAAGGACAGCATTTAGAATCACCGTTTGCCTTATTAAGTTTCAGTTGTTGTGGGTAATTGGTGTCAACATAAGCCAAAAACCTGGGATTGTCAATAGCAAGGACATCGGCAATGAAAAAAAAGGGAAACGGGGAACCCGCTATCATCACCGAAAACAGAGACAAGTTTATCACTATCTAGTACAGTTCCATTTTGTAGTTCCTTCATGAAATCCCGTTCGTAACAGAACAGAAAAAGATCTGCAATGAGAGGTGCACAATTAGTACCCATGGGGATTCCAATGACCTGATGATAAACAATGGTGCCGAAACGAACATAAATGATGTCTGAGCCTTTTTGTGTATTTATTTTTAGCCATTCACCATACATAGGAGGAGGGTTCGGATCCAAGAAAACTAGTTTGAACCCACCGCAATTTTTGCGCCTGTCCCAAGTCAGAAATATGTTGGTTATTGGCTTGTCCTTGTCTTCTTATAAAATTTTAGCTTCTCGATATTCGGGTTATTCGGTGTGGTTTTTCCATTGATTTATTCATTTTTTTTTTAATTTTGGAGGGCTAATTAAGGCTTGATATATGGTGTGTAATTCCTCACTGTGTTGGAGACCGTACGGGGATCCCTGAATGCTTTTTTTTTTGGGTTGGATAACCTGGAGATGGGATGTTGTCTCCATGACATTTTCCCCATTTCCTTTCTTATCCATATAACTACAATTGCTTTATTCAACTATCAACAAAGTAGTCTCAAGTCAGTCCACAACGTCATCACGGGCAAGTTGTACTTTAAGGAGGTGGCCTTTGCAGTTGGTATGACACTAATTATCAGTAGGTCATTTTGACAACTAATTTGTCTCTTCAGTGCAAAAATCATATTACTGATAATTATATTACCAGACAAAGGGTTTCTTAAAAGAACTAACTGTGTGCCACTATTAGCTGACATTTTCCCAATTCTCGTAGCAAGCCAAGTTTTTAGAAGGGCTTACACAGAGAAAACAAAAACATTTAGATCAGTCCATTGATTTGAGCTACCTCTTTTGAATTTTTTTATATGTCAAAGAGCTTAATGAGCAAAAGAAATCATAGGTCGACTGGCTAGTATTTTATTTACATGACATAAAAATTTTGCGGGCATAGTTTTTTTTTCATTTCTACATTGCTTTAATATTTTTTTTCTTCCATTATAATAAAATTATATGAACTAGAGGCTCAGAAGGCTGAAAATTCAGAAAAATTTCGGCAATCTATATAAAGGACTTTCCATACATCATTCCTGTAAAGTTTGGTTCAACATTCTTCAGGGAAGATAGCAAATATATTTTCCCAATAGGGTCCAATGTTAACCCTAAGTTCTGCGCTGGCGGCCATGTTTTTTAGCGGATCAGAAAAATTCGGCAATCTTCATAAAGGCCCTTCCATACACCATTCCTGTAAAGTTTGGTTCAATTTGCTTAAAAGGAGATTTTTCCCACGGGGTCCAATGTTAAACCTATGTTCAGCGCTGGCGGCCATGTTTTTGGCGGATCGGGAAAATTTCGGCAAACTCAGTAAAAGACCTTCCATACATCATTCCTGTAAAGTTTGGTTCGAATTGGTCCAGTGGTTTTTGAGGAGATAGTCAAAATGTAAAAAGTTTACGGACGGACGACGGACGCCAAGTGATGGCAAAAAATCTTTAAATTTTATTAACAAAAACCTGTATTAGTTTTTACACGTGGTCAGATGAGATAAGGTTATTTGTATCAAGACATGAAATCCATTCAAATGAATAAAAGAGTAAAATATTGAAAATTTTGCATAAATTTTGACCTCACATTCCTACTACCTCTAAGTATGAATTACCTGTTAAAAGACAAATACCAGGTATTACTCTATGCATTAACATGTTAGTCCTCCTCCTAAACTTTGGAACACACATTGTACATAACACAGACACAACGGCAACAATAGACGCAATAAAAGCAAATGATGTAAAAGTTATAGCAGCTTTTAGCCATCCTGAAACACACAACAAAAACAAATTTTGACTATAGGCATTTAAAACAATGATTAAAATGGTTAAATACACTTTGTGTATGACTATCATCTTGTTATTTTTGTAGTTGTCGTCAAACGTTTGAAATATTCTCTCTGTGTCTACCTTTTCCGCGTCTTTTAATCCCTTCTTGTTATTTTATCAGGTCAGATGTCGTCCTATAATTTCATAAAGTATTTTGCCTTGAATTTAACAGTACTTCGGCGAGATTTGACCTACGTCAATCATGGCTATTAAAAGGTGTGAAACACAACTCCGACTGAAAAAATATTATTGTACAAATAGCGGTGATTTACCGAGTTTAATCACTTTAATAGATGTTGCATTGTAAGAGGTGAAATAAAAGAACTCTAGTCACTGTAGGAAGTGAGGTCATAACGAGTTCACTCGTTTTTAGATAAACATATTGGCGTATTGACCTAGTGACATGACAAAATAATTCATAAAACAGTGGCATATAAAATTTTGGTAGATTATAAAAATTCTATCATAAAAAGCAGAACTAATCCCAGATTGTGACATAAGAAATATTCCCTCATGCACTTTGCACATTCTTGAGTTAAAGAGTTATGTGGTCACTCGATGACTATATCTCCATACATGTAATCATTTGATGCATTTGTTTCGTCCGTTCGGAACAATAAAGTGTACCAGAACGCTGTGCGAGAACATTCCAAACACTGTGATGCGTGCACCATCTTTTAAGTGGATGCAGAAAGAATCCAATTTGGCGTCGTTTGCTCACATCCTTGAGAGTACGGTATTGTTTTGATAACCAGAACATGTTTGACGTCCATTGATTTAAAATAAAGCAGGAGAACTAACTAGTCACATTTTAAACCTAATGTGAACATCGCCAACATTCTAAAATAGTCAAAAATATTTTTTTCCTGATATTTTACATTTGTATTAGAAATAATATTTTGGTATCTCCATACAGTTGACGAGAAAGTAAGAGAAAATCATAGGCAAACTTTCACCTAAGTTCGTAAAATGATTTCTATCCCTAGATTTCTGATTTGATGAAAGCCTGTGATGGAATATTTACAAAGACCATAGGGATTAATTATTTTAACGAATGTAATAAGAAATTTCACAATTATCAGGGATGAGTTTAATAACAACCATCCAATCATGAAACTGTCCACCCTATTTGTGCTGACTTTTCTTTCATTGTATTGGGCATTGGCATACGTTTGAGACATGTTCTTGACAGACGAAAGAGAACTACACCTATAATATGTCATTAAATGTTAAAAAGGTAGTTTTCGTGCCAGTTTTATTTACGCTGTTTTAGCGTTTAAAGATGAAGCGAGAAAATAAAACTGTCGCGAATATTTTTATGCAATTGGACAATTTCATAGTTTGACTAACAACCGTAAATTTATTGAAATTTAATTGATAAACTGCGATTTGTTCGTCGTCACAGTTATCATCATAATAAACCCAATGGATGATCTGACGTCACAATTGAAAACTTCACAAGAAATCGACAGTATTACTTTCCTTCCGGTTTACAGATGTATTTTACGGAAAAAATAGGTTATTATATTCGACCAAAATTAAAGATTTGGGTATCCTCCACTCGTGTGGGAAATTCAAAATCTTGTTTCCTCCTTTCACTCGGGTAGAATGTGATTGCTAAAAGTCGTGGAAGATATAACTTGTCATAAATATGGTATCGTATAAGAACCTATTATAAATGTGCATACCTGGTCTGTCTCCGATGAAATTTTCAAACGAATCACAACAGGTAAACGTGGACCCAATGAAGCAGTGTTCCGAAAATCCAAATTTAGTTGTATCCGAATTTGACCAGGATCCATCGATGAAGCAAGATATAATAAATATAAGCCCAACTGGGAAGGTTAACGCTATCAATCTGAATTTTATATCAAATGTGAAAAAATAATCAACTCCTAGTAGAAGTGCCCCAGCTAATCCGTCAAGATTTTCTTCTGACTCCATTTTATAATGTGTTCTGATGTATTTAAATTGACAATCGAGATACGTACACATCAATGCACATATTGATCGTTTTGCTATTGTTACAAAATGTAAAATCTGTAGTAAATTTAATACTTTCGATTTATCAAATTTCAGCATAATAATTAAACCCACATTCCTATTCAAATTTACATTTGCTTGAACAGTTATAATTGATTAAAATTAAGGGTTCAGAACATGTTAATTCACGAAATTAAAGACTAATCTAGCGAACAAAATGTTTAAATATACTGTTTTCAGAAGAATACAAGTATAAAATTACAAACTTATGTATTCATGGGCTTTTTTTTGTTACTTCATGTGAAACTACTAGAACAACAACATACAAAAATTTCTGTAGATATCTATGGAACGTTAAAAATTTCAATATTCGAAAAAATATAATGATTGAACAATAATTTCTGTTTTGGGTTGGGTCGATGAAACCTGCACAGCCGATTTTGTGTACTTTAGTGCCTTCTTCCGCGATAACAAAGGAAACAGATTCATCTTAAGCATCATTGATGTCTTCTGTAATTACGGTTTTGCTGGTGCTACTTAAGAACAAGAACGATGCGATCATGAAGAATACATTCCAGACAATCTTCAAAAGATCGGATGCCAAAGAAGCTGTGCACGGACAAGGGCAAAGAATTCTATAATAATGAGGTAAAGGTTATGCTCCAGGAGCATGGCCTAACGCTCTACTTCGGATAGCACGTAGAGGAAATCGAGTGTTGTCCAGCGCTGTAATCGGGCCACGCACTTTTCTCTCTCGTCCTTGAAGAAATGGTTCGTTAGTAAAAGACTACGAAATACCACTCCATCAAAGTGATTTCTACTGCTGCGGTCCGTCATTTCATGTTACCGAACTTCTTAACGTGAACCAGATTCAGGTTCTCAGTCGCCAACTTATCGCCTGAAGAACTTTAAGGACGAAGTAGTCAGGACAGGGAACCCTATACGAATCTGAGCTTCACTGCAGTAGTCAGGATATCTTTTGAATCGAGAAGATCTTGCGTCCATAGTCTACTGGTGGTGTGAAGAGGCTTTGCAAAGTGAAAAGGGGGAGGGGGGGGGGGGAATCTTGACATTCAACTCCTTGCTCAAACAATGCGACCTACAAAAATCCCCTAGGTCTAAACTTAATCATACATTTATCTTCATCTTCTACAGACAGGGTATGTGTTCATTTTGTTTTCCGTAAAGTTTCAACTTCTCGGATATTTGTATATTCCTGCGTAGAGCAGATATGCCCGACGGAACTTGCAGTAATCCATTTGTACCTGTTTGTACCTTTTATTCATATACGGTATTGACCTTGAGCAAGAAAGTTTCGCCTTTGGCCGGGAGTGCAATCTTATTGATATTCTCGCTGTAGACCTGATTGATGACGCTGTGGATGATGGCCGTTAAAGAGCAGCCGAGTATTGTCACCGCTCACCCTCTTCACGAATCATTAGTGGAAGTTGTTCATTGCAAGTTTGAGATGTCCGAAATGAAAGCTGCCAGGTACATGAGCTCATCGAAATAGAGCTTTGTCTTCTTTATATAGACGGCTACTTGGTTTGTGGTTCTTTGTATAAACTAACACCTAGCTTCCACGCATCCCTATTGATCGATGGATGGCAGCTTTGTAACAATTTTTAAGGATGTTTATATTTCTCTTTGTAGTCGGAATTTAAAGTTAATCTAGGTCTGCTTTTATCAGTGGTCTCCTTGGTAACTTTTACAAAATGTGTCTTTTATATTTGCATAAATTTCATTGTTCTTTTATATACGGAATGACAGATTTTTCTTGTCAAAATCTGTATCATCAAATTTCAATAGATGTCAAGGTTTCAAAAGATCTTTTTTCATGAATTGTACATTGGTAGTTGCGTAAGAGAGTTTGACCTGTCTTGAACTAATATATCACACATACTGCGATTAATTTCACATTTTAAGTAGCCTCGATTAATTAACCTTCAACGTGTTGAATATTTCGTTACGGTCTTTTACATTCTTAGTGTTTCTACTACATCGTTTTGTTCCTCCCTTAATAAAACCTGCAAAAACGTAGTTGCTTTACAACTATTTCAATTCAAATACAGATTTTTTTCCAAATCGGAAATCCCATTTTCTTATAAATATATGCAATTCAAATTGTGTGAAATTCGGAAAAAAAAAGTCTGAGAGCAGTTTTCATTATATTTGACACCAAGCTTCCACACATTCCTATTGTTCTTTGGACCTGACACTAATTCAGTGTTTCGGCAGATTTATTCGGTTATAAGGGATGGATTGTAGCAAAAGAAAAATTTAGATCTGCTCTCATCAGGGGTCCTCTAGATATGCTTTATATATACCTTTTATCTAACTTTTGCTGAAGTGAGGATTTCACCTAGATTATTGGGTTTTTGTGTTCGATCCGTAATTCAATTTAGATTACGCCATTTGCTTCAGCGCGGGCTTCTCGCAACATCGACCCCTTCCATATGGTCTCTATGGTCTTGCTGAAGCCCTAGTTAACCATCAGCTTGAAACTCTTTCTTGTAGTCAGGTCTTTGTCTCGGTGCAAATACAAAAGTTGTGTTTTAGTAATGTGGATTGTCTTAAACTGGTGTTTTTGTGGCATTTCTTGATCTTCATGTAAATCTCGAAGTATCCCTAGAGATTCCTGTACATGAGAGTATACTTTTCACGTTTGTTGAAATGGGGTAATAGCTTGTGTGCCATAATAAACATTTCTGGATCGGACAACACTTCTAGTGTGAATAGATTTTGAAGGCAGATCCAGGGGACGTAAAGTATTGTGCTGGGTAGAGCCTCGAGTTTTCCTTACTAATCTCCCTGAAGTCCTTAAGAAATCCTAAAGTATGGCTACATTACTTTCCTGGAAGCTATTGTGATTGTTGCGTAAAGTCAAGCAGTCAAATTCCTTGACGCAATAAGCTAGTAAACCAAGAGCAGCGAAGCTGAAATTTGGTGGCTCTGAGCTCCGTGTCTCTTGCACTGAACACGGATTGGGCGTTTGCTGATATTCCTACTCTTGAGTTTGCCGAAGAGATTTCCAACTAAGTTTTCCCTGGGATTCAGAATGAGCAAAATGAGTCGATGTATCTCTGAACCTTAGCTCCAAATCCAAAACTATACCTTCTTGCCAAAAATGATATTCTTTTTGTCCGTGGGTCATGATCATCTTCAAATCTGTATTCCTTCACATACAGATTTGCATCAAATCCATGGAGGTTGTTTGTAAGAGGATGGTTACTTACTTCGGGAGATGTGCACCGCCGCAATGCTAACCGAATGAGATGATCGTGATCGCCGACCTTGTCACAGACCAATGTACCATCCATTGCAGTTATTGCTGTGTGTACATCCTCTTTGTCATGACAATCGATGTTTTTTTTTTGTTTTTTGTTTTTGTTTTTTTTAAGAGCTTGGCAATTGCTCTCATTCCCTTCTCCGTGCTTAGCAAAAACTTATCGGCAATATCCTCTCAACAGATGACAAGAGGACTGAATATTTCGCATACGTCACTCGATAGCAGACACATGACAATTCGTGTTGTTGATATTGTTTGGTTAAGTCCTGGATGAATCCCACTGCATGTCAAGTGTCGAGCTTTTAAATCCTCTCACTGGTCAGGAATAGAAAGTTCGCATGCCTCGCGCCGCTGTTCTTGAATATCCGAAGGAATATACCTGGAGATTCTCCCTTCAATTTTTACATTTCGTTGAAACCAACGGAGCTCAATGCCACCATATTTCAGCTTCGCTCTCCTTGATTTAATAGCGTACTTTGTCATTTAGTGTGTTGATATCCGACCCACCTAAGTATTGTGAAGGGCTGATAACAACACCCATTTAGAAGCGTCCTTAATCTTCATTCCTCGCATAGATGATAGCTTTTTATTCAGCTTCTGTAGAAAAGGTATGTTAAAGCTGACCTGAGTAGATTTAATCTGTTAAAGTGGATTTTTAGTTTTTGATGTGTCCGAATGTCTATTTACTAACTTCGCGCGTACTAAGCCATATTCTACTTGACCCTCTGTATCATGAAAGCGAACCCAGTCTCGAGGGATGCCGACTGAGTGAGGGCAACCAGGACTGATCTGAAATACGGGATGACTTAGATGTTTGTTCCGCTCGTCTGATTCGCTTTCACCATTTTCTCATGTAGCACTAGTTGCAACTTCAGACTCGTCTTTCATCGAGTGCACCTGAAATTATGCAATGATAGCTTTGACTCCCATTATGCTGCTACAAAGGTTCGATTACTACTATATCTCAAGCAAAGCCAATCATTTCCAAGTTTGCTCTTACAGACTGCCCTTTCCACCCCCTCATGCGACCGTTGCAGGTACTCTCTATCCCTTTTCCGGTCTGTCTTTTATTTTTATCTTAGCTTGTACTACCCACCCAACAATGTTGACACATCTGGGTATGATTATCTATCTTCACCATCATTTGTCTGTGACAACAGTGCTGCTTTTTGTCGGTCGAGGTTGAGGTAATATTTTCTTCATTCTCTTGAACAAAATCCTTATAGCGATCCTTGCTATCAGTATTTGATTCTATTGAAATCAATCTGAGACGTCATGTCACCCGTATCACCTCTTCAATCAAAGGTGTCCATCTCATAGTTACAAATGTTTATGAAAACCATGTTGATTACCTACTGATTTTTCAATGGGAAATCTGTCTATATGCAATCCGTCGCCGGGTTGCTATGCAAGATTTGCCCTTCAACTTTGTGAGCGCGGTAGAATTTCCTTTTTCCAACTACTCGCAGTCTTTTTTTGTGCCTAAAGTGAGCATTCGTTTTTAATCGGTTATATAACATATCATAACAACATCAATTAACGAAAGCTTTGTTAATCAAGCACGTAGTCTTACTCTATCGTTAGAGTTTCTCATGAAAATTTTGTAAGGACTACTATGGAAATACTTTACTACGTAATAAAAAAAATCTTTTGTAACTTTTGGAAACGTTTACCAACAGGAAAACCGTATATATAGGTATACTTTTAAGTCCTTCCTCGTAATCCGTAGTTTTCCCCATTGCAGTAGCATTGCAATGCATTCGTATCGATTTTTGTTTGTCAATAGGACAACGATAAAATTTATTTGCTTTATCTCATTTAAGTTATATTGTTTATATTGTTACCTAGCTATTGTTATTTTCATAAGAAAAGTTATATGTATCTGATAAAAAAACAAATATCATCAACATTTTATTTCTGCATATGAGTGTTTACGGCTTAATTAAGTGAACTTCATTATAATCGACTTTCAGGGTAAATTTATATTTCATCTGTTCTCGGTAATGAAGCGAGGAAGGTGTTTTAGTTAGAGATATGGAGACCACTAGAGACAGAGATTTATCGGAAATTTTACTTATTGGCGTAGACAACTTTTTTGAATTTCCAAACCATGTTAGAGTTACGACACTGATTATATCTGCCGGATTAATATTCAGTTTAAAAGGCTTATCAACACAATTATGGTCTGAATCGCAAAGGAGAATGGCATATTTCGGAAGAGATACACATCGTGCTGCAAGGAAGAACTGCTTAACGTGTACAAGATTCAGGTACGCGGTCGCCAACTTATCACCTCAAGGACTTCAATTACGAAGATATATCCATGACATGGATACTTCTACGAACCTGAGCTCTACCACACCAATCAGGATGTCTTTCGCATCGAGAAGATTTTACGTCGGTAGACCAGGAGCCGTGTGGGGGAGGCTTTGCAAAGTGGTGGGGATTCATCTTTACATTCAACTCTTTGATCACATAAACCGACCTACAATAAGCCCCTAGATCTAAACTTATTTATTTATCTTGCAGCGACAATCCTACGTCGTCGAATTACAAAAAAACAGGATAACAGCAAACACCTACAAGGACCAAAAACTACAATCACATGCCACAATTCACACACAAACTGCACCAGAAAAACAATAATGAAAACAAGAGAAAAGCATAAATAACGATAGGAACTCGGGATAGCCGGACTTGGTACCGGCACTAGCAAAAGCCAGTGGTAGGGTTAAACCGGTTTATGGGTACCCAAACCTCCCCTTTCTCTATCCCGTTTCCCTATAGTATCAAAATCATGCGAATAAAACCCAATGCAGGTAGACTACTAACTCAATGACCACTATCTTGAAACAGACAAAAGCATATGACAAAACGTAATTTTGAAAGGATGGGTCAAAGAGTGCTCGCCGCTAAACTGCCGGCTAGCTCAAGGAATCTAGTCTGCTGGTAAAACACTGTCGCACTACGGAAGAAAAATCAAACTCAAAACTCCCCGAAGGGTTTAGTAAAGAGTTTTCATGTATTTCAGTAGACATCGTCAGTATCAGTGAGAGGCCAGTATATATGTAAAGTCCAAGTCTTCAGTCTGTAGCTTAAGCACGTGCAATGAAAGTATCCACACACTACGTCCTCAAAGCACTGCAATTCATCGTTGTTGTTAAAATCAAGGGCTGCAAATTATATATCATCCTCATTGGTGGTGGCATTCCGGGACCTTCCAGATTGTCTAGGTACAGGATACCGCATTAAATATGGGTTTTCAGTATATTGTAGCGCATCTTGCATGAATACTCCTCTAAATCGAGGCATTAATAGGAACGAGGCAGCTTCTTCGAGCTCTACATTTGAAAGGGCTTGTGGGGGGGAAATCAGGTGGTGCACGCGTATGCTGCTCATTTATTTATACTTGAACTCATGCTCCATTTGTATAATGAAGGTAATAACTTACCCGGTATAACCGAACAGTATTGTCAAGAACCAAATTCCACGAAGCAAAAAAAAAATGTCTTGTATAAATGAGTAGTACGATAAATCTCTTCTTCTCAGCTTCTCGGTTTTGGGTCTTCTTCTTCTTCTACAGACAGTCTATGTGTTAATTTCGTTTCTCATAAAGATTCGTCTTCTGAGCAATTCCTTTATATATTCCTGCGTAGAGCGGATATGCCTGACGAAACTTACAGTAATCCATATATGCCTATTTGTACATTTTGTTTATTTACGATAATTACCATTAGCAAGTATGCTTTTTCCTCGGCTGAGAGTGCAATCTTATTGATATTCTCGCTGTAGACCTGATGGATGACGCTGTGGATGATGTTCGTTAACGAGCAGCCGAGCATTGTCACTGTTCATCTTCCTCACGAAACAGTAGGGGACGTTCTACCTTACTAGCTTGAGATGTCCTTGTTGTAAACTGACTAAAAGATGAGCTCATCGAAATTGAGCTTTGTCGTCTTTCTACGGACGGCTACTTGGTGTTCGGCGAAGATGATTTGCCGGTCAAATTAGATTACGTCACTTGCGTTTGCGTGTTCTTCTCGCAGGTGATGAGTCGAACACTGACCCCTTCAAGATAGTATATGTGGTCATAGTTAACCATCAGCTTGAGAGTCTTTCTTGTGGTCGATCTTGGTATTGGTGCAAAAACAAAATTTCGGATCATCCCTGTGTTTGAGCCATTAGGATTCTCTTAAGGTAGATAGACAGTAATATTCATATCCATGAGATTTTGTTCTAAGTCGGCACAATTGAAGAATCAATCCTACTTACCCGAAATCTGTAATAAAAAGTATGTGTCACCATGCTTGCTTTTTCTAGAATTCAGATCAAAGTTTGCTCATTTTTAGCCATTTTTTTCACCTAAATTTACATAGAATGCACGGAGAAAATATTGAATATTGAAAGGCAATTTTCAGCTCGATAGAAATGATCTTTTCATCCATGAGAATTTGATGTATTTTTGTAAACAGGTAGTTTTGATGTAATTTATTGGTTAAAATTAAAAAAATGTATATGTCATCATGCTTTTATGGAGATATTTTACAAAGTGTCCGGATTAAACATTTCTAACTGGAAAAGGAAGTTAATTCGCGGCAAAGTAAAGGAAATGTGACGTTTCACAACTGTCATTCAATTATGACGTCACAAAGGAAAAGCTGTCAAATTACTGTTCCGGCCCAAAAATCAAACCTATACCGTAAACGACTCTTTATTTTTCTAAAGCGCTATTGAACTTCGCAGGGCAACAGTGTCTATCTACCTTAATCTGCTGTTCCTCTGGCATTTCGTGGCCTTCATTCAAATCTCAAAGTATCTCTTGAGATTCCTGTAGATTAGAGTATACTTTTCACTTTTGTTGAAATGGGTTCTAGCTTGTGTACCTTGATGGTCTCAACATTCTCTGGAGCAAGTGTATAATTATTTTGAGCGTCATGGAAATCCTCGAGAAAGCCCAGTTTGCACCTCACCATGGCACCATATTCATGGTTATCGAGATCAGGTCTCGATTCCTCCAATCAAAGTCTACTGTTGGTTAAGGATATTGCATAGCCCAAAGGAAGAGGCATTTGGCCTCGCGATAGTTCAATTACATTTTTGACAGAGAGCTCTCGAAGCTGCTAATATAAAGATTGTTAGTGTTTCCATCTCGATTTGAGATCATAGGACCATCTTTCTTGGTCAATTTTTCAAACATAATAAACATGTCTTGATCAGACAACAGCTCTAGTGTAAATCGATTGTTTTGAAGGCAGATCCAGGGGACGTAAGGTATTGTGTGGGGTCGACCCTTAAGTTTTCCATACTCATCTCCCTGAAGTCCTCATGAAATCCTACCTTATGGCTATATCACTTTCCTGGAAGATATCGTGATTGTCCCTTAAAGTCAAGAAGTCGAATTCCTTGACGCAGTACGCTAGTAAACCAAGGGCAGCGAAGCTGAAATTTGGTGGCATTGAGCTTCATGTCTCTCGCGCTGAACACGGATTGGGCGTGTGCTGATATTCTTTCCCCTGAGTTTGCTGAAGAGATTTCCCGCTAAGTTTCCCCGGGGATTCTGAATGAGTAAAATGACTCGATGTATCTCTGAATCTCATCTCCAAATCCTAAACTATACCTTTTTGCCAAAGATGATATTTTTTTTTGTCCGTGGGTCATGATCATCTTCAAATCTGAATTCTTTCACAGACAGATTGGCATCAAATCCACGGAGGTTGTTTGGAAAACGATGGTCACTTACTTCGGGAGATGGAAATTTCAGTTGTGTGCACTGCCGCGATACTTACCGGATGAGACGATCGTGGTCGCCGACCTTGTCACCAGCCAATATACCATCCGTTGCAATTATGGCCGTGTGTACATACCACAAAGCTCTCTGTGTCATGACAATCGATGTTTTTCTTGAAGAGCTTGGCAATTGCTCTCATTCCTTCTCCGTGCATAGCAAACACTTATCGGAAACATCCTCTCCACAGAAGACTAGAGGACTGAGTCTTTTTTATCACCATTCGCAAACTTCACTCGATAGCAGACACATGACGATCCGTGTTGTTGATACTGTTTGGTGTAGGTCCTGGATTGATATCACTGTCAGGTGTAGAGATTTTTAATTCAAAGCTGTATATATGACAAATGGAACCCTCATAAATGTGTTTTTGGTATGGAATCCTGCCAAGGTTTCTCCATGCAGTATCTCGGTTCTGACTGCATAATTTTTGTTGCATTATTCAAAATTGTCGTCAAAGGTGTCCTCTTAAGAAAAGTGAGATAGACACATGAAACAAAAATAGACCGTCACGTTGTAACTTGTAACTTGTAGGGCGTAAAAAGCTATTGATACAGTAGAAATGCTGCTTCGTCTAACTGGTCAGGAACAGTAGGCCCGCACGCCTCACACCGCTGTTCTTGATTATCCGAATGTAATATACCTGGAGATTCTCTAAATCTTTACAATTCATTGACTTTAATTTATACATATATCCCTGTTCTGCCTCTCGAATCCATCGATTTGCAAGAGACACGGAGCACAATGCCACCAAATTTCAGCTATGCTGCCCTTGATTTACTTGCGTACTGCGCCATTTGGTACGTTGATATCCGATCCACCTAAGTATTGTGAAAGACTGATAACAACGCCCATTTAGAAGCATCGTTCATTTTCATTCCTCGCATAGATGATAACGATCCTTGCTATCAGTATTTGATTCCGTTCAAATCAATCTGGGACGTCATGTCACCCGTATCACCTCTTCAATCTAAGGTGTCCATCTCATGGTTACCACTGTTTATGAAAACCATGTTGATTACCTACTGATTTTTCAATGGGAACACTGCCTGTTTGTAATTCGTCCCCGGGGTTGGGTTGTTATGCAAGATTTGCCCTTGAACGTGGAGAGCGCGGTAGAATTTCCTTTTCCCACTACTCGCAGTCTTTCCAATACGCGCTTTTGTGCCTTAAATGAGCACACAATGCATCCGGGTATAATCGGTTATATAACATATCATGTCAACATCAATTCACGAAAGCTGTGTTTATCAAGCACATACTCTTGCTCTATCTTTAGGATTTCTTGTGAAAATTTTGTAAAGACTACTATGGAAATACTTTACTAATGAATCAAAAAAAAAAATCAAAACATTTTAAAAATTCTTCAAATTTATTTTGTAGTGTCTACCCTTATAATTCTTTGAAATATAGTATGTTAAATCAACAAAAGAACGACATACCTTTGTAACTCGGGAAACGCTTACTAACAGGAAAACCAGAGAATAGTATATGTAAATTTTAAAGTCCTTCCTCGTAATACGTAGTTTTTCCCAATTGCAGAGCATTGCAATGCATTCGTATCGATTTTTGTTTGGTCAATAGGACAACGATAAAATTCATTTGCTTTACCTCATTTAAGTTATATTGTTTATTATGTTACCTAGCTATTGTTATTTTCATAAGAAAATTTATATGTATTTAATATGAAAACAAATATTATCAACATTTTATTTCTGCATATGGGTGTTTTACGGCTTTATTAAGTGAACTTCACTATAATCGACTTTTAGGGTAAATTTATATTTCAGCTGTTCTCGGTAATAAAACGAGGAAGGTGTTTTAGTTCGAGATATGGGGACCACTAGAGATAGAGATTTATCGGAAATTTTACTAATTGGCGTAGACAACTTTTTTGAATTCCCAAACCATGTTAGAGTGACGACTCTGATTTTACCTGTCGGATTAATATTCAGTTTAATTGGCTTATCAACACATTCATGGTCAGTGTCAGATTCCAGTCGTATTGGACTGTGGAAACACTGTTCATTTATAGGAAAATTCCAGTGCTGTGAAAGTATTGTAAATTTTCTGGGAAATGAGTCTCCAGGTATGTTTAATAACAGATCATACAGACAATGGTGTTAGTAAAAGTTTTCATATATATTTTTGAATGTTTATTTTCGTTAAGGTCGTTTTCAGGGTTATCTTCAAAAATATATTGCGGGATATGTTATATCTTCCTCTTAGACATAATTTTCCCATTTGTGATACATTACTTCAGGCAGTATTCGGAAGAAGATCCTTTGGAGCAAAGTCTTTGTTTTTCGTAAATAGTACTTCAACAATATTTTTGTATATAAGAAGTCCACAGGAGGAAATTCATATTATCTGCTTTTACTTTAAAAGCATCTTTTAGTTCATTGTCAGGAAAATTCTCACTTCCGCTCCGTTTTCGGACACAACCTACTTAAGTTAAATTACCTCTTTCATAATCGTTTTCACATAGACATAACTGCACGCTATGGTGAAACAGAGGGCAGACCCACAAAACTAAAGAATTCTTTCTTTTTATTATTTTTTTTGTGTAAACTTTTTTCTTTGGTTATTTGTTCTCTATCAGCTTTTACACGTTTTACGGTTAATGGACTTCCAAATGTTTTGGTTTTATCTCCACTGATGAGACATAAGTTGTCAAAATGCGCATATGCAGAAAATAAATTAACAGTAACTTCGGTATTTTGTTATTTGATAATAATTAAGAGAGCTTTTTATATTTTATTTGTTTCGTGAGTTACAATGACACATCATTACAACTAATGCCGATTTTGAAACATATTGAATAAAGGTGAAAGACAAATGATTTAATGATGTTCGCTGGTCATTTTATGTATTTCTGTCAGATTTTCGGATTTCTCTTGTTTTATCCATTTAAAAGTTTAATAGTTTTTTGTCCGGTGACCCCCTATTTTTTCCATAATTTCATTTTATACATCTTTTTGAGCATTCTGACAAAATTTTATTCAGTTGGTGTTATTTTGTCACATTCATTACTGGATAAACATTGGTCATGTTAAACCTATGAAAAATGCAGAGGAGTTCGGTTTCCAACCATTTTTTAAAATACTTGTATCTCAAAATTTGCATCGGTAACCTATTAATTTTTTTTTTTTTGGCTTAAATTACTTCTTTGTCGATTTTCTCACAAAAAATCACATTTAATCGAAATCCTTGTTATTTTAAAATTGACTAGCGAACATCCTTAAAAATAAAAAAAAAATGAAATCATTATCAATTTCATTGTACTTCGAGATTATTATTTTGATGCGCCATGATCTCGCCTTTCGAAGGATGTATAATGGAGTTATGTTTTTGCCTTAACACAAATTAGGAAGATATATTTCGCGCAGGCCGGCTTAAGATTTAGGCTAGTCTTAAAGCTTGAAAATGTATAATACAAATTGTTACATATTAAAACTAAGGAATGTCGGTATCTCCTCCATGCATAGCTCTGTCCTAAGCTGATTTTGGCTGTTCATTTAGATCTTTGATTATTTGCTCTCTATCAGATTTTACATTTTTTTTGTTTATAGTCTGCTAAATGTTTTGATTTTATCTGCACTGAAAAGGCATAATTTGT
This sequence comes from Modiolus philippinarum, assembly GCA_002080025.1. NCBI lineage: Eukaryota > Metazoa > Mollusca > Bivalvia > Mytilida > Modiolidae > Modiolus > Modiolus philippinarum. The sequence goes on from MJUU01070045.1 coordinate 120,499, forward strand.
CGAAATTGCCGTATGGAGAAACTAAATTTAGTAACATTGGTATTTTGTTATTGACAATCACAAATATATAATATGTTATGTATTTATATTTTAATATTAGCTTGGATTCAGGCGTCAGCTGCTTTTCTTATTATGGCGGTTTTTGCAGTTGTTGGCTGTGGTGTAGCAGTTGTACTTACAATGTGTATGTCACAAAACAAAGATAACATCAAAATAAGTAAATTTGTTTGGATTTCTTATTTAGTAACAGGTAAGTATTGGATAATTGAAATGGTACCTAAATAGTCGCATTTTAAACTGTTTTGTTAGTTAAGATAATTAAGGTCTTTCACCACATGTGAAAGACCGTACTGTAATTCTTCCGATTATTAAGGTCTTTCACCACAGTGAAAGACCTTTTTGTTATTCTTCTGATTATTATTATTAAGGTCTTTCACCACAAGTGAAAGACCTTATTGTTA
>MJUU01070046.1:0-10026 GCA_002080025.1 Modiolus philippinarum
AAACAATGAAAGGCTATGGAGTATAGAACAAGATAAACAATGAAAGGCCATGGAGTATAGAACAAAATAAACAATGAAAGGCTATGTAGTATAGAACAAGATAAACATTGAAAGGCTATGGAGTATAGAACAAGATAAACAATGAAAGGCTATGGAGTATAGAACAAGATAAACAATGAAAGGCTATGGAGTATAGAACAAGATAAACAATGAAAGGCTTTGGAGTATAGAACAAAATAAACAATGAAAGGCTATGGAGTAAATGTTCATTTCTTATAGTTCTTTACAAATAAAAATTTTTGTTTCCTGCAGTTTCGGCATTTTTATTTTTTTTTAATAAGGTTTCGGTAGTGGTCACTTTTTTATGCCAACGTTCTTTTTTGTTCATTCTTGTTGATAACCCCTCTCCCCTTTTGAAAGGCATTATAACATTTACAGTTTGAAAAATGAATTCTTCTCATTTTGGATTACATTAAATACTATGTTTTCCGAGATATAAGTTGTGTAAAGTAGTTCATTTTTTTCATCCATTACCACTTAATTTATATTCTAACATTAAGCAGAATTTGATTTATTTTGGAAGACTATTGCCACATCCGATCTTTTCGGTGTACGATAACTGTACCTCTTTGAGTATTGCATCAGTTTAATCCATAACCTAGTTATAGTTAGCTGATTATAAGGTTTTCATTTCCATTCTCAGTATTCTTGAAAAAGCATGTACAATCTATGATAATAAGGTTTAAAATCTAACCTAATAATAAATTTAAGAATTCTAAAGTTACATTTTGATATTTACACTAAATGTTGGTTTCCAGGATAAAATTGCGACTCTCAAGTTTGTTCTTCTTAAATGTAAACCTCAAAATTAAAGGTAAAAATGTTAACTCTATAAGCTTTAAAAATTGTTTTGATGTGATACTTTAATACACTATCATAGTTCATAATTGCCATGTGTTATAAAATTTGTTTCTTTTTTGTAGAGATTCTGAGACAGTAGACAACAACTGAAATGCCAGTAGATTGCTATGGTAACTGCTCTGCGAAATATAATGTCAATTTAGTGTCATTAAAATTTGTCAAAAATTAGATGCTTGCATTTTAATAAACCCTATTCCCCAGCTACAAAAGTTCAAGTCTACTCGTGTGGTACCATTAAATGCAGATCAACGATTTTTGTTATTTATTGTCCCTTGTCTATGACCTTAACGGTCTACTTGTTCCTATTGTATAACCAATTTAGCAATTTCATTTACCTATAGATGTTATAAAGTTGATCAAGAGCAATACCAACAGACCAACATATATTGTAAAAAGATTTTGGAGACTTGCTATTGTTAACTAATCTAAACAATGATGGTCCTTTTGAATTTTCCAACAATTCTATTGTATATCAATCTGTAATGGCCTGGGGAGGTTTTGTTCGAATTTCTTTGAATGACAATTTTTTTCCAAACAATGTTTTACCATTAATTTGTTTTCCTATTGAAAGTGGGCGCTCTGTGCGTTAAAACAAACGTTTAAAATTTTAAACATTGCTACCTTAGCCTTGGATGAAAAACAATCGATTCATGAATTCGTATGGATTTAAGGAGAATGGGTGTTACCATACGTGTGGATGACCATTTTAGAGACTTGATGTCTGTCGATGTCGTTTATAACATCCAAATGTAACTTTGCAAGCTATTGGCCCAAGGGTTTGATCTGCTTCTGTGTTCGCTTGGTCGACAAAGCCGGGCTTGCGAAGACTCAAATCCAGATTATTGATTGGTTGCAGTCATACTTAGCTGCATCAAATAAGTATGCCTTAGATAACCATTACAATAAAAAAAACCTTTAATATGCTGTTCAATACCATGGAATGACGACTGACAAAGGGATCTAGAATTAATATACATAGAGTAAAATTCTATAAATAGATGGAAAGATTCAGCAAATGGAACAACTATTTTATTGTTGTCCTTCATATTGAAAAAAATAATGGCGGAATATAGTCAAGTGATTTAAGAATGAAATTTGAACACACGCCATATTGTATTCAAACAAAAAATTTCTATCTAGAAACACAGGGAGACGAATAACATTTATATCTATGAGAAACATCCATTTACGTGTCGTAAATTACGTAATACTTTAAGTGGGAATTATAACTCTTTAATGTTACAATTAAAAATTGGATATAACTTAATGATACCAATTCTTCTAGATGGCATTTAGGAATTGTCAAATGAGTAATTACTTATAATTTTTTTTTGGCTGTGAAATTTGTATAAAAGCTGATCAATATTGCAAAAAACAAACAAACAAACAAACGTGAAGGCCATATTTTTTTGTTTGATTTTCGTACCGATTTTAGTGTCAGACATTTTTCTATACTTGCAGCAGAAGAATTATATATTCTTATTAACTCTGTATCCTATCGAATTATAACTCAATCTTACTACTTTCATTTCAAAAAAGTACTATATGTTTTCAGACGAGAGTTTTAAAATATGCTGTTGTGCCTTGTCAAATACGATAGAATTGTCAAACTTTAGCGTTTAAATATATGTTCTGAATTTGTTGTTTAAAATACTTGATACAAAATTCCTTAATGTCTTATTTCTTCGTCGATTTTTAAATAACAGCGTCATCAGAGATAATTATATATAAATTCTACAACGAGGACTAAGTTGATTATGAAATTTCTCACATCGAGTTAAATAAATTTTGCATATGTTTGAAAACGAGGCTTGCCGAGTTTTAAACATTTGGAAATTTATTTAACAAGATGTGAGAAATTTCGTAGAAATTGTTACTCTAATGACATAAGGTAAAACACCGAGGATTATATTCCGAATAGATTTGGCGGGAAATTTCACGCGAGTTGTTCTCTCACTAGAGACGAGAAATATTTTTATCACACCGGTCAGGCGTTGGTTTAATTTGCTAGAAATTAGATGAATTAAGTAATAATCTTCAAAATTATAAAACTGTAGGTACAGAAGTATCAAAAACGGATACAATTGGAAAAAAAACTTCATTTAATTTGTTTAATTTGTTACTTCCAACATTTGCTTACTTTTTACTTTAATACCTTAGAGCTGGACGTATGTATTATAGATCCTATATATTTCAATAAAGGAAACCCGAACGATCTTTCGAACTAAATATTACTGCATTTAGTAGCTTAAATACAGTATAGAGAACATTATTGACTCATTTGAGAAGGTTAATCTTATTTCTCTGGCAAAAGCTGGTTCTAGAAAGAAACGTTCATTTTCTATTTATATTCATTTATTGAATTGTATTTTTGCAAATAAGGGAGACTGTTTTCGCACATTTGTAGACCTTAGTTAAGAGTTCCATAAAGTCAGCAGAAGTTATTTATGATATGATGATAAAATAGGAATTTAGAGCAAATATTTCAAAGTAATTAAAACATGTAAGAAAGTCACAACGAATGGCATAAATCCACTTTTGCTAAACGTGTTTTCGAAGGTGGAAGACATATTTTGTTTCCGATTTGTAATACTAGTAATTGAACATAACCTAGAAAAGTACATGCATTACTTAAAGTTTTGAGGTTCCTTTCCTATCGTTTTTTTTTTTTTTTTTTTTTTTTTTTTTTTTGTTGAAAAAAACATACTTTGTATCTAAAAAGCTTCAATAATTTAAAAAAAGACTACATCCAGATGATATGATACATTACTTTTCTCTAGCAAGCACATTATATTAGATGTGTGCAATAATTATTGTATATTTATGGAAGGTAGAAGAAAATTTTAACAAAACTATAGTTGTCATTTGGGATCGACCAGACAGATCTTTTTTAAACCTATAACAGTCGATTGCTATTCTTATATACACTTTACATTCAATCGTAATGAGAGTTTTCTTTTGTGACCACTGAAAAGAAACTCCTCAAAGAGTTATAATAAACCTTGTATGCTGTGTATTAGAAATAAAAAAAATCTAAATCGTTAATCGATCTACAGTTCAAAAATTTTGACTCTGTGCTCACACTTTTCTGAAGTAAGTTGTGAGATTCGGGGATTTGGAAAAATGAGAATATTGCATTTATAATAGCACTTTCATTCAATTTTAAGTAAGCAAAGGAAAAAAAAGCAAAAAAGACAAAAACAAGAAACAAAAACAAACAAAAAAAAAACACAAAAAACAGCAAAGTAAATTACTATCTTTTAGTCAAGAATGTAGTCATTTTGACAACATATCTCAGGCGAAAATAAATCAACAGTAACTTCGGTATTATCTTATTTATATTTTTATCATTCTTAAAGACTGAATTTAAACCGCTGATTAAAAATCTTACTTTTCATACCTATTCTATACGAAAGCCGGAGAGTGTCAACAGATTTTTTTTTAAATTTTCTCAGTAAATAAAAATCTCACAAAAACAAAATTATCTCGTTATTCCGAATTAAAAAAATATTTTTCTCAGAAAAACAAAACTTATTGCGTTATAACGCGATAATTATCTCGTTATTTCGAATTAAAAGTATTTTTCTCAGAAAAACAAAACTTATTGCGTTATAACGCGATAATTATCTCGTTATTTCGAATTAAAAATATTTTTCTCGGAAAAGCAAAACTTATTGCGTTATAACGCGATAATTATCTCGTTTGAACGCAATAGTTATCTCGTTATTACGCAATAATTATCTCGTTATTTCGAATTAAAAATATTTTTCTCAGAAAAACAAAATTTATTGCGTTATAGCATGATAATTATCTCGTTTGAACGCAATAATTATCTTGTTATTTTGCAATAATTATCTCGTTATTACGAATTAAAAATATTTTTATCGGAAAAACACACTTAAAGCGTTATAACGCGATAACTCGTTTGTATAACAAAATAAGGCACCACAGAGCCACGCACTTTCATTTCGCGGTCCCTTCATATGTCCAGTGTTTCGGCAGCTTTTCGTAAATAGATGAAACGGATGATATTCTTTTGAGATTCTTTTATTTTTGTGGTCTCAAGTCTGCCTCGTCAGGGGTCCCTTGAAACAAAACAATAATTTGAATAATGTAGTCAAATAATTCTTATGCTTATCGAAAACAAGGGGAGTTTCATTAACAGGCTAACAATCTTTAATTATCCAAAAAACATTTAACAACTTATTGAAAATGCTCCAAACACATTAACATATACTAACTCGTTCCAACGACATACTAGTCGCGCCCATGGGATACGCATACATCATGAGGCCTTCAACAACGAGTTTTGCTCATACTCATAGCTGTCTCGTGGTCACGGCTTAGTATGTCGTTGCCACGACATAGTATCTCGTGGGAACGACATAGCTTTACTGATCGATAGTGAAATGTCAAGACGCTTTCCGCGTGACATTTTAGATCTAATCAATAAAATCGGCCATCACATTGAATTTTTTGTTCTTTGATCTATACTGAAGAGACATAAGTTGTCCAAATGCGCATATACAGAATATAAATACACAGTAACTTCGTATTTTGTTATTGGCATTCTCTAGCTTTGATATTTGTATTGATGTATTATGCTGTACCGGCGCGCATTACTAAGACATACTAGATGTGTGAAACTGTTTACTAGTAACCAGATAAGGAGGGGGAGCAAGACCTTTTCTGTTAATGTGTTTTGGGCGTTTTCAGTCGGTTATTAAATATTTTTGGTGATCAGCAACTATTTTTGGACACCGTCAGAACAAAAGCAACTCCAATGCATTTTCATACATTTAGTAAAAAGATTCAGCCACTGAACTTGACACTTGAATGCAATGATTACAATATTTGTAATTAAGTTTAGTTTTTGTTTTGTTTCTCGGTGCTCTTTGAGAAGTACCATCCTCTCAAACACTGTAAAATACCTAAAGTTAACACAAAACAAGCAATGAAGGGATATGTAGTAAGTGTACACGAGACAGTCTCTACAAATACATGGTAAAACAAAGCAATGAAAAAACGCTTTTATTGATGTTCTTCATCTTGAAGTCACCATGAGGCTTTCAACAATGAGCTTTGCTTATACCTCATAGTAAGTTCAAGACGGCCCCTTGCACCGGTTTGAGCTGAATTCATTTCTAATTATCGAGCAATGCTACATCCATGCTCTTCATTATCCATAAATGCTGGGTTGTCAACAAACATAAAATTAACAAGAAAAGTGTTCTTACAATCAGTCTTCCGTTGCCCGACAAAAAACTAACAGAAGACAATAAAAACACTTAAACAATCACAGGGCACTCATCGAGTCAAAAGTAAGAAAACTTGGCATGATAAATATCATGAGATGTGGGCACAAATAAACAGGTGGTCAGAATAACATTTTGAAAACATTTTTAACAAAAGGCTTTTTACAGCGATATTCAACTGCAAGTATTCCAGAAAACATAAAAGTGTGGCATAAATTAATTTCATTTTCGAGAAGTACACGTACCAGAGACCACTTTACACGATTTTTAATAACATTTGAACTAAGTCTGAAAATGACCAAATATAGGATCAAAATTCACGTCTAAATGACCATACTTTTACTTTGTGTAAACTGTTCAAGGGAAATAAAAAGCACTGTTTGCTGTTAATGAGGCGGGGGACTATTTTATGTTAATGTGTTTGGAGCATTTTTAGATAGTTGTCAAATGTTGACAGACTTGACACCACAAAAATAAAAGCAACCCAAAAGAATATCATCTGTTTCATCTATTTAAGAAAAGCTATTGAAACACACTGGTGTAGGGGCCGAAAAAGGAATGTGCGTGGCTGTTTGGTACTTTATTTTTTTACAAACGAGTTATCGCGTTATAACGCAATAAGTTTTGTTTTTCCGAGAAAAATATTTAAAACTCGAAATAACGAGATAATTATTGCGTAATAACGAGATAACTATTGCGTTCAAACGAGATAATTATCGCGTTATAACGCAATAAGTTTTGTTTTTCCGAGAAAAATATTTTTAATTCGAAATAACGAGATAATTATCGCGTTATAACGTACTAAGTGTTGTTTTTCTGAGAAAAATATTTTTAATTCGAAATAACGAGATAATTTTGTTTTTGTGAGATTTTTTTTACTGAGAAAATAAAAAAAAATCTATTGACACTATCCGGCTTTCGTAATTCTATGCTATATTTGATGAATTTTTTATTTCGCAACATATCAAACTCCTTCGCAAGGATATAATGAAGTAAAATTTTCTAAACACTCAACTATTTTGTCATTTTTAAAGAATTAGTCTAAGCCGCAGAATTAATATTTTACTTTTCATACCCTTTTAATGCTAAAATTCATGAAGTTTTTGATTCGCGAATTATAAAATCCTTTGAGAGGAATCATGAAGTAAAATTTTCAAAACACTTTAGTGTTTTTGTCATTTTTACAGTAAGTTTAAACCGTAAACATAGAATTATACTTTTCATACCTTTTAAATGCTAAAACCCATGAACTTTTTAACTTCGTAAATTATAAATGGTGAATAAAAAGGATATGGAGTAAATGCACATGAGACAAAGTCTCTCCAAATACATGGTAAAAAACAAGCAAAGGAACAACGCTTTTATTGTTGTTCTTCATCAAAACTCCTTGAAAAGTTTAAATCCCCATATTGTTTTGATCATTTTAGGACTGAGTTTTTGTTATTTTTACTTCCAGTCAAATTATTTATTTTATACCTATTTTATGCCAAATTTCATGATTTTTTTTTAATTTGAAACAGGGTATATGTACATGTCAAATGATATGAAAATAAGAATCTTTCCCCTAGAGATTCTTTCAATAAAAATATTGTTTTTAAACTAAGCCTAAAACGGCAATATTCACAACTTTTAACTGGTTATTGTGAATATAGACAACGGGTCGATATCGAATTATCCCAGGACCGCGAATCCATTTACACTCCAAAAGTGTCACATGCAAGCACAACCCTATTTGGTTATTAACTCATAATATCAAAATACATATAATAAATTAAAAATACGACAGTTGAATAAAGAAAGAGAGAATTATAAGCAATAACAGAATAAACTATTTTAATTGGTTTAATTAAACTCCGAATACCGGTTTCCGTTTCAAATTGGACGAAATAGCGATTTCCCTTTCTAATTAGACGAAATAGCGATTTCCGTTTCTCTTTTCTTATTTGCTAAAACTATGAATAGCGTTTTCGGTTTAAACTCGAATTTCCGATACCGGAAACTAGGTGTTTTCGTCGGAAACCCCTAGTTTCCTGTACAATTTCACTCGGAAACTAGGGTTTTGGGCGAGATACTATGTATACCGATGAAAAACCTCTAGTTAACGTGCGGTAAACCTAGTATTTCACACGAAACCCCTAGTTTTCGTTCGAATTACTAGGTATACAGCATTTTTGTTACTATTGCGTGCCATCTATATCGGTATAATCAAAATTTCGAAAATGAAACATTTGTTTAACACAGCAAATAAATATTCATTTTGTCATGAAAATAACCAGCTTACATCCAATTAATCATTACAAGTGCATGAACTCTACAGTGGGGTGCAGACATATCCTCTCATAAAGTTTACTTGGTGCAGTCATAAAAGCTCCTCTAAGTTAACTTAGAACAGGTATCAAGTCTGCTCTAGAATCCTGACCGCTCTGACCAGTCATGGTCATAGCTAGAATCCTGACCGTTCTGGTCAGAGCCATGACTGCTCTGATCTCTGACCTGTTCTAGCTATGACCGCTCTCATACCAGCTCTTGTCACAGCCCTGACAAATATTCAAAACGTGCCTAACGCATTTAATAAGTTTCAAATTTAATTATAGTATAAAAACATAATTAAATTTAAAAAAACTGAAAAACAGAATTATGTAATAAATTATTCGGATATAAAATTGCATTTTGCCGGCAAGCGCTTTTTTCGCAGATAATTATTTACCTGTGTTTATCCAAGTAAATTTTAAAATGTAAGAGTTATTCCCCTTTCGAGACATACCCGAAAATTGAATCGCAATAGTTTTCCGTAAATTTATTATTATGAAATAAATAAATCGTAAATTTAGTTATAGCAAAAATGTCAATCATTATTAGATTACGTTTACTGAAACAAATCATTATTAATAACATCGTAAAATAAGAGAGTTGTGTGTTTTTCTTTATTATTTAAACGGTTTCGCACAAATTCTGACAGATCCAATTTCATATCCAGTTTAAATTCTAGGACCAAAACGGCCGTCATTACGGCAGATTTGGCCAAAAACGGTCATGACCAGAACAAACTTGGCAAGAACAAACATGGCCAGAACAGACTTAGTTAGATCGGTCATGGCTAGAGCAGACTTAGGTAGAACAGTCATGGCTACAGCAGACTTGGGTAGAACGGTCATGGCTAGAGCAGACTTAGTTAGAACGGTCATGGCTAGAACAGACATGTATCTAGGACCAGAGCAGACAATATTCTAGAAATGTTCTATGTCTGCTCCAAGCAACGTTCAAGTTAACTTTGAGCTGTTCTCGTGACAGCTCTCCAAGTTAACTTGGACGCCGGAGAGGTTATTTCTGCACCCAACTGTATATTTTATGAAGTAATAAAAACATATTCAAGTCATATTTGTTGTAAAGAGTAGATTCTGCAATATCAAATATTTTTCTAAAATTAAATTATATGTTACATATACTAATTTTCTCATTTTTTGGTGAAAACCAAACGAATGATTCTTTCGTAACATTTACTGTTTATGCTATTTATGACATCCATGCATTTGAGTTCAAACTAGAAATGTATTATCATACTTCATACTTTCTTTCACACTTGTTCATTCGACAGAAATTTGCATTTGAAATAAATTTATATAATTTTCATTACAAATAGAGTTTATTATATATACACCAAAATCAAGCATTGAACGGGCAAAATAATATGCGGAAACACTGTATCCTTGATAACCAATAGAAAGAAAACTGAATGATACAAATTGACAAAAAAAATGCTGAAAGTTTATGTGAACATATAATAATTAAATACTGTATTATTAGAAAAATTAAACTCGTGGAAAGTTTTAGTCTTTTCCCGAGCCTACCC
>MJUU01070047.1:7428-18553 GCA_002080025.1 Modiolus philippinarum
GTGGGGTTAAACTCGTTTTCTTGGATCCAAACCCTCCCCCTATGTGTGGTGAATGGCTAAAAATAAATACACAAAAGACTCACAGTAAAATCAAACTAGAAAAAAGTCCAACTTATCAAGACGAGTACCCTTACAATGAAGTACATAAAACATGAAGACTATATATACAGGTACTGTCCGGACAAATGCTCGCAGAACTTTACTGACAGCTAGCTAAGTGCATTTGTACTAAGCTCCATTAGATCTATTCACATATAAAATAACAAGCCTCTTGCAATTGTAATTAAAGAGCTAAAAGCAAAATCTAGATTTTGACCTTTTAACCTCTGTGACCTTGATCTTTGATCTGACCTTAATGGAATTTGCATAATGGTGTTTAGCTTTATATGATCAATATACAGGCCAACTATGAATGTCCTATCACCATGATCACAGCTTGTTTAAAAGTTATGAGCCAGGTTAAAATTGTGGACAGACAGACAGGACAAAAACAATATGCCCCCGATCTATGCTTAAAAGCCGTTTGAATTGTTCAAATGTGATCAAGTTTTGCCTGTATTTCTTAACTGTAGCCGAAAATCAAACTGGACTATTGGACCTTCGGACCAATGAACCTTCGGACTACTGCATAGTCCCAGACCAGAATATGCGTTTGTTGTAACTTAATATGAGGTCATATTCATCTTGTTTATTTGCTTAACTGATCAAAAATATATGATACTTTACCATGACGGGATAATTCAATTAATAGATGATATACAATATTTAGACAATATGTATTATCCAAAATATTATAAATGTGGAGTTAAATCTGACGGTCTTAAAGTGAAAGTAGGAATAGCATGCGAAAAAGCTATAACTCTATTCTATTCTTATATACACACATATCTATTTTATTACAACTGGATGCCTCTCATGGTAAACTGTTACATTGTAGTACATGATATGTATTCACAAACCCAGTAGTCCTTAGTTTTTTAACTTACATTTGTACAATAACATTTTTCAAGAAAGAAAAGAAGCTCTATTTCTTTGCTGGTTTAAGCGCTGTATTTAAATTCATCTGGTTATTAGTTCTTCTTCAACTTTTATACATCTTTCGAATTTGGTATTCTATCTAATCTTTGAGTTTATAATTCATTAGTATTTAAAATGCCAATCTGCAGAAACTCAATTTACAGTAACTTTCGCCGTTCAGAAGTTCACAATTTTTTTAGTTACAATTCCCTTACACATGAAATTGTAGACAGGAAGTTTGAAGGGAAAAAAATCCGCAGTCTGTGCCTTTAGCCAATAGCCCTATGCCTAAGACTAGTAAAATCAGTCTCGGGCTAGTAAAAATTTGAAGTCACTAGCCCGGTGGGCTAGTTAACATTGTACCTTATTAACAAAGAATTTCCTATAAGGCTCTGTCAAGTTAATTTGTAGATTCTCATGCACCTGTAACAAAAAAGCTGGGGCGGGTGGGAGGGTTTTATTTTATTTTTTTTACTGATTTTCACAAAAATTCATAGGAATTTAACGACAATTTCTGAATAATTGAAAATAAAAACAAAATTGAGCCTAAAAAAAATGGGGCGGGTGGGGATGAGAATATATCAATTAACTTGATCCATTGTGATAATACAAGGTCATATCCATCATGGGTTGTATCATCGACAATTTTGCCCCTCCCCCTTTTCAACAAATAAAAATTAACAACAGCCAAAGGAAAAATCACCAAAGTTTTATGTAACTTTCCAACTTAAACATGATCTTAGCAGGGCACACATGTATTGGATAATTTTCGAAGAAATCTGAAAGGCTTTGAAAACCAAGGAAAGTGAGAGAAAAGAAAAGAACTGATTCATTTACAAGGTAAAAAAACTTAACAATGTGATAAACAAAACAACACAAATTTCTGAAGCAATAACAGTGTGAACTCAAATAAAAACAAGAGCGACATAAGCTTAAATGTTAGCACGTCTTGCTTTTTAGAGTCACCCTTAACACTATTACTGAGTCAAATACAGGGGCGAGACAAAATACTCTTCAGTATGGAGAACATAGTAATAGTTCTTCTGTGTCGAATTCTAGATGAAATTAACCCTAAGTCGATTACCCTTCTTACCTTATTATTTGGTACTTCTACTTTGTCATAACTTGTTTTAATAAGTACATATAAGCCACAATGAAAGATAAAAAAGTATGCTTTTAAATATTGTTTAAATTCATTAAATGCTAAGAAAGTATCCGTCTGCAAAATAAGACAAGGGGGGATCGAAAAAGCCTTCATAATGGGCCTTTGTCAACGGTTGCTGGGTAGAATTCCAAACAAGAAAAAAATAGCTGGTCTTTGAAAGTTTTAGGAAATTTACCGAAATAAGAATCAAAGAATTTTTTTTTTTTGAATTTGACTTTTGAAAAAGATAATTTTATATGAAAGGAAATAGAGTAGTTATGGTTGCTAGGTAAAATTTAAAAAAAAATCTGGTCATCGAGAGTTCCAGTAACAGTTTCAGGATATTTTCCAAAAGTGGAACCATGTTATTTGATTCTTTAATCTTCAAAATTATGTTTGATACCAAAAGATTGCTTAAATTTTTTAATGAATGCAATAATTTCAAAAAATTGTTTGTCTTTGACAATGTTTGATATTTTCACGAAATTTGCCAAAGTTTTAACAGGCGTTGTACGCAATGTTAAAGTCTATGAAAACTGCAAATTCCTGTTCCGGTTTTGGTCATGTATTTGCAGATTTCGCAGGGGAGGTTATGATATTTCAAAGTCTGAGATTCTAAAGCATACAATATACAGTCGAAATATTTCAATGTATGCTTTTTATAAAGAAAAAGATTAAAATAGGATTATATGAAAACAATATTTATTGAACTGTTCAAATATTAACATGGCAAAACAAAAATTAACCTATATCGAAACAGGAAGTTGAATGCGTTAGTTGGGACCGATTAAGTTTTGTGGTGATTTAAATGTTTTCGCAGCAATGAAATCTGCGAGCATATGGTCAGAATGTCATTTTATAACTGACTTGACCAAAGATAGCCAGAATTAATCATTATTATTAATATTATAGTTCCACAGCCATGAAGTCAGAATGTCATTTTATAACCAGCTTGGCCATAGATAGCTATAATTGATTATAATTATAAATCCCAACTACTTCCACAGCCATGAATTATGCAAGCATAGGGTTAGAATGACATTTTATGACCCAACTTGATGCTAGATGGTCATAATTGGTCATGTTTATCAATCACAACTATTTCCAAAGCCATGAAATTTGCAAGCATATGGTTAGAGCGACATTTTATGACATAACCTGACTACATATTGCCATAATTGATCAAAATAAGTAATCTCAACTATATAAGGTCTGAATGATTCAGCCAAGTAACAGATTTCAATATATGGTCAGAATTATTTGGAAAATTCAGCAGTATTTTACCATTACAATAAAATTTGTAGGCCTAAAAAAACCAATTCTTACGAACATTGAAGGTCATTATTTTTCATCGCAACTGTTATAACAGTAACGAATTTTGAGCCAAATTAGTCAATTTATCTTTCACAGCTATGAGCTTGTAAGTCAAAATTACAAAATTATTTTTTTTTTCTATTTATTTTAGGTGACCAAACCATTATTAGCCCTTTAACTGGAAGGACTGTGAATCATTCCATCTCGATGTTTCTTTAAACAATGCAAACATTTTCTTCTTTTTTTATTTGACTCTCCAAGATTTTATCTCTCAACTTGTTTTCCCCTCATAAGTAATCACATGACATGCAACCGTTCTGGTCTTTCACTATTACAAGCAGTTAAATACATAATTTAATTTGAAAGAAAATTGAGACCAACAATGGTTTTTGATGTTAAGAAAAATTATGTTTCGCAAAATTAGTGTGTGATGTCACATCGCAGTTTGATTTAACAGAAGTTTCACATTTTCGGAGCTTGCAATTCTCATGCTGGAAGTTAAAATGACAAAAACCGGAAACGGAATGAGCAGTTGTCGTATACTTTCAAATCTCGTACGACATCGGGATGAAAAATACAGCAGCCTGTTACAAATCTGCCCACTTTAAGCAGAAATGTCAATTTTAATGTAGCTCTATAAATATTCAAAAGACTTTAGTCTATTTCCAAATAACTAACATTGAAAGTTTTCAGCAAAATACTAAGTTCAAATACGGAAAACTTATTTTCTTACCATTTTCAAGCTTTTGTCTAAATTTCAAATGATTTCATAAAGATCTGATGAAGATATTGATGTTTAGAAAATTTTAACCACAGGGTTAAAATAAGTTTTATCAAAAAAGTCCAAATGCGGATAAAAACAGAAAAACGAAAACAAATTTCTGAACTTTTTCAACAAGAGGTAATTTTCTTACCGTTTTCTTGCTTCTGTCCAAATTTCAAATGATTCCATAAAGATTTGATGAAGATATTGATGTTTGAAAAACTTAAACAAAAGGGTTAAAATAAATGTTGACGATGACAACGACGCCGACGCCGAAATTTTGGATCGCTACGTCGCGCTTTGGCCAGTTATGACGTTTAAAGATGGTAAAAGTCAGAAAGGAATTATTTTTTTGTAATCAGTTTTATGTATAAATTATTGATTTTGTGAAACCAGTAATGGGCAAATAATTATGTAGTGTAAATGACGAAGCGCTACCATTATTATAGTCATTATCATGGAACTGATACACCATCAGTCTACTGATAAACTGTTGAGGTACTGGTACTACATCAGTATACTGATACACTATCAGGGTATTAACACACTGTCAGGGTACTGACAGACTGTTAAAGTAATGAAACACTATCAAGGCATTGGTTACCTATCAGTGTACTGATACTTTAGCAGGGTACTGATACACTTATGGGGTAGTGGAACACTGTCAGGGTACTGACAAACTGTCGGCGTAATGATATGTTGTTAGACTAGTGCTATCATATCAGTTACTGGTGTCCTATCAAAATACTGATACACTGTCAAGGTATTGACAAAATATCAGGGTACTGATACTTTTTCAGGGTTCTGATATCACGTCAGGGTACTGATAGCCTATTAGTGCACTGATGCACTGTCAGGGTACTGTCATCCTATCGTTTTACTGATAAAACTCAAGGTTCTGATACACTCTCAGAGTACTAATGCACCGTCAGTTTACTGGTATCATATCTGAATACTGATGCACTATCAGTGTACTAATATACTATCAAGGTCCTGACGTACTACAGGGACACTGATTTGCTATAGGGCTACTTATATACTTTCACTATGAACCATAATATCCACAAATTAAGATGGAAAACGGGCAAACCGGACCAAAAATTCTAATTATGTCCCCATATGATGTGTAGAACATAGACCTAAATAAACTTTTGTGTGGGACTTTTAATCAAAAAATATCTGTAAATATATTAAGTATAGGTAGTATATGTTTTATCCTAAAAAATCAATTATTATTTTTTTAATATATGTTTCATCTCCAGAATTCGTTGTCATACAGTTTTAATTTCGAAATCTTATGTTGTCTGTGTTATATATCTATGTGAGCACTCGTGTAACATATAGAATCAATTTCACTTAACCTCATTAACGTCAGCTATATACAATGTCGGCGCGTTGTATTATTATTAAAGGATTAGAGACTACAAAATAAATCTAGAAGACCTCAATGTTTATTTCAGCATGCCAGCTCCTACCGAGTCCTTCCTTGTAAGTAACAAAAATAATAATAATTTCACAAATTAGTTTTAGATTATCACAATTTCATGCAGAATTTAAAATTCGGTCTTTTCAATAGGAAATTCAAATGAAGCCGAAATTGTCATGAATTCTATGCGAAACGTAATGGTACATCAAAATGCATAAAACTTGTTGTATCATCCATTTTACTATTTTCCAATAATAATGGAAACTAAAAATAACGAGTAAGTAGTCATTCAATTTTAAAATTCATTGTTCCATTTGATGTTGAAATATTAAGATTCAAATGTACCATGAGAAAAAAAATATGATTTGTTCAATTGTTGGCCAAATGAGGGATATTTGTCATCGATAATCATCATTAATCTTCTTGACCTAACGACTTTTGACTGAAAGCTTGTAATTAATCCTGTACTCCTGTATGTTTGTTTCCTTTAAAACTAGTGTACTTTTGCCAATGATGTACATTTGACTTTTTTGGACGTGCTGGACACTCAATGTCATTCCAAATACAGTGAATAACATACAATTGCTATGCATACGTTTTGACACCGCCTACAAACGTTCGCAAAAAAATGCATTTTCTGGCATGCAATAGTAACAGATTTTTGTAAAACATATAGTTAGTCTGTCATTGAAAAACAATAGGATTTAGCAACAATTACTAGCATGCCAATCAGGACCCTGATGTAATATCAGTACACTGACAGGGTACCAGTATCCTGATACTGTATCATTGGCCTGGTCATTTTTTAAACAAGATAACACACAAATGAAAACATTTTGAAGGTCACACAACAAAAAATTTAAAAGAGCTGAGAGAGAATAATTGATAACTAGGATTTAAATGGAAAACCAAAATCAGCATATCATGGAGATTTTTACGCGTTTTAAACATAATTTACAATAAAAATAACATGTTTTCCAAAATAAAATCGGTGTTTTGACCATTACCGAAACTTAAATACTAAAAGTGTTTGCAGATGGGAAAAAGGCAATCTGCTTCTTTTACATCTTCTGCAGCCCTATGAACACCTGGGACCTTTTGATCACTGTTCGTTTTATCACGGAATTTAGACATAGCATTGCCCGTTACTATGGTAACAGTACAACAGTTTTATTGGAATTAGCTTAATTTCAAACTTTTTGATCCTTTTTTATCAATTGATATGCTAGATTTAAGAGAGGCTATGTGCTGCGAATATATATAAAAAAAATTGTCACAAGATTGCCCGTTTTTATGGCAATATTATGACAGTTGTCAATAAATTTACTTCTCTGCTTGGTACTTAGCTTGGTACTTAAACATTTTTTAAACATTTTGAATTCTTAGTCAATCAGCATGCATACTTTGGGAGACAATATTTATAAAATAACATTTTAGTAGTAAGCATTTATACCTTTGGGGTAATATTACAACAGTTACTATGGCAACGAGAGAACCAATGGCACAAAGATTTGTCATTGATAGTGCAAGAAATCTTTTTGCTTCATGGACTTCGGTTCAGTACTTATATTACTACCCAACTTTGCATTCATATTCTGGGCATATAGGGCCATAACTGAATGACATTCAATGACAAAGAAGAGCTTATTAGTCTTGAAAGGAAAGTTTTAACTCCATCTCAGCGTAAATACTGTACTACTAAAGAAACTAATAGATAACCTGTCATTTCAGACAAAATTATGTACACTGTTCATGATACAAACAGGTCACAACTGTTTAAGTATGCCAAATACTTCCTGGATTGAAGATGTAGCAATTTCCCTGTTTTATACACTGTGAACAAAAACAAATTACTTTCCTCAAAAGTGGCAGTAATTTTCGACAGTAAACGATCGACATAGACAAAAACAAAAAACAAAAAAAAAAAAAAAAAAAAAAANAAAAAAAAACTGAATATACCGTAGTTGTTTGTCAGATACCTCAATTGACACTTACAGCCCTTGACAGAATTTTACTATGTTTGCTCATGACTTTTCGGACGGCTTGTGATACTGACAGACGATTTCAGACTTTCTGAAAAATTATCTGGACGGTCGATGCCTGTCGTGATCGCATGGACAAATTCTTAAAGCTCTCATATGTTTGACAATGACCGTCGACATCACATACAGACATTGACCTACATTTTAAACTGTTATCTAACAATAACTGTCGTACTCTGTTGTAACTTAAGACAAACGTTCTCTGTCCTTTGCTTGTCTCACACTGAATTTCACCAACATTCACTGAAATTAACAGATACTCTAAAATTTCTGCTGGTCTGATAGTAAATTCCATCCACGTATTTTAAGATATTCAGATACGCAGTCAACTTGTGAATTATCTTTTCGAAGTGATTTCACTCGAGAAATGAGTGACAATTATTTTGTTCTGATCCGTATTTATCTTGAAAAAAAACAATGAAACAGTTTGCAAATGTTTATGCTAAATTCAACATCGGATGACTAAAATACAAGTCTTGTATTTAACCAATCACAACTGATAAAATCCATCCCCGTCTGCACCTTCCCCACAAGCACACCCTTTTTTTTAACAATTAATATATAATAAGCCAAGACGAATTTGCGAATATACTATATTTCAATATTAGTAAAAGGAACTAAATAACCCTCCAATATCATCTTTTAACAATGTTTTTTAGGTATTTCGTACAGAGACATATAAATAATCTATTGCGCTCGTATCTGTATGTCGATACCCTGAGTTGAACTGTTAACTTTAATCTAATTCATAATCCGAGGCTATATTTCAAGAAAAAATGCAAAAAGGAAGAAAAAAACAAAAACAAAAAACAAAAACAAAAAAAAAAAAAAAAAAAAAACAAAAACAAAAAAGAAAGCATAACAAAAAACAAAAAAAAACAAAAAAAAACCAAAAAAACAAAAAAAAACATTAAGAAAAATAAAGAAAAAACATAACAAAAAACCAAACAAACTAAAAAGAAACAAACAAAGACACAATAAGGAAAAACAAGAGAGAAAGAAACGATAGATATAACATATCAGGGTAAAAGTCCAAAGAGAATTTTAAATGCAGTAAAGTTGCTGAAACTTGATTTTTGTTGTGCAGAAACATCACTTTACACATGCTTTATGAAAAAAAGCAAACATATTCAAAACATTTATCATATTCTTATTTCTATCTGACAAAAAAATGAACTATTTTGAAAAAAAAAAATGTGTAAAGTTAAACAAGTAACTACCCAACAGTACGTCCAATGAGATAATTTTGCAGAAATAACATATTTTAGGGTTTCTTTCCTTCTATCTGTAAATAATTATCCATATGCTTCTTCTATGTTATTTTGCATTTATGTGTGTTTCTATCAAACTGTATTTTTCCTGCACCTTTGTAAAATTGGTTTATAAAAATAAAAGTATGCATTTCTCTATCAACCAACAATTACAATATCAGCTTTAAAACATACATGTTTTAGAAAGATTGAAATAAAAGATTGTCGTAATACCTTCCACGACTCACTTAAGACTTATTGTAAAAATTGGGTTAAACGTGAACACGTTGACAAAAAATCTTTGGATTCTTTCTTTAATGCTATTATGAAAATTGTCGATATCCGAACTAAACAGTTTGAACAAGATTTCCGCCATGACAACAAAAATAAACCCGCCCTTTGTCGCATCCAAATGAAAGTTAAAGAATTTGGCAAGGAATTTGTTTTTGTCCCAGCTGATAAGGCTGCTAAAAAAATCATCATAGTTTGTCGTAAACGTTATATAGAAGTAAAAGAAATTACCAGTTCACATAGTTTCCAATTAACACAATTAACGGAAAATGAAATTAAAAACATACTTTTTCTAACAGCCACATCTCTACAGGCTAAACCTGATAGTAAAGCAGTTCAAACCATGTACTGGATTCCCAAACTCTACAAAACGCCCTATAAATCTAGATTCATTTTGTCATCTAGTCACTGTTTTACAACTAAAGTTTCTATTATACTCACTGATACTTTGACTGCTATTAAAAACCTGGTTATAATTTTCTGTAACAAAGTATATGAAAACAGTGGTGTCAATCATTTTTGGTGTGTAAAAAATTCATTAGAAGTTAAATAAAGATAAATTGAATGCTTGTAATGCTCCTTTTGAATCCCTTGAACGTTTTCATTTCTCTACCCTCTATACTACGGTACCACATAATCTTATAAAGGAAAAATCCAGACGTCTTATTCAATGGCCATAGAAAAAAAACACTGATTGTGAATTGATATGTTCTTATTCCTTTAAAACACATTTAAGTAATACAAAACAAAAGAGCTCAGCTAATTGGACTTGTTTTGACATGATTTCAGCACTTGAATTTTTGCTTGGCAATATATTCATTCGTTTCGGTAACTGTATTTATCGCCAGGTCATAGGAATTCTTATGGATACCATTTGTGCACCACTTATAGCAGGCCTCGTTTTGTACTGCTACGAATCTCAGTATATGACCAACATCAGCAAAGACCCATCTAAACAGAATTTAATTGAAAAGTTTAACAACACTTTCCGATATTTGGATGATATTATAACTTTAAATAATGACGATTTCATTACGTATTATAAGGACATCTACCCTAAAAAACGTACATTGAATAAAGTCAATTCTAATAATCATCATTGTCCGTTCTTAGCTACATTAACTGGAATCACTTGCAAAAAGGTTGAGAAAACATGATTGAAAACTATTTCAGGTAAAAATATTTTTAATCTTGAAAAAATTTTGACGTTCATGCGAAACTGTATTATACAATTATGGTATTCTGAAGAGGTCTTTGTAAACCGATATCGAGCGTCACTCAATATAATTGACATTTATAGGCCTGTTTTAACCGATATCGACCGATACAATAGACCATAATTGTTTTATCATATAATTAAAAGAAAATATATATTACATCAATTTTGTTATAACAAATGGTAAATTAGATATTTAAATTTATGATAAAAATGACGATTTTTCTTTTCCCATAGTTAATTATGCGTTTCTGGATGGCGATGTTCCATTATCTAAACTTGTTCGATTTGATCGAGTATGTAATAGCGTTTGCGATTTTAATGAACGGAATCTTTTCATTACTGCAAAACTATTACATCAGGGGTTTCGTTATCATAAACTAGTTAAAACCTTCACTAAATTTTACCATCGATATAAAGACTTAGTTCCTAAATACTATGCAACCTGTAAACATCTAATCAAGGCTGGTATTTCACATCCCTTATTTTAAGGTAATGTTTTACATACGAGTAAAAAAAAATACTTAAACTCGCCTAACAAAATTATAAAACCTTTAAATCGTCTTATTCAACAGGGTTATAATTACGATATTGTCGTCAAGTCATTACGTATGACCTCTTTGGTATTAACATTGATTTTTTTGATAGGTCTCTGCATTTTA
>MJUU01070047.1:23485-37594 GCA_002080025.1 Modiolus philippinarum
ATTTTCCATTCGCTTATTTTTACTTTGCATTTATACGGATTTTGTCCCATGAACATTAACTCCATATCCCTTCATTTGTTCTTTATTTTTTATCTATATTTTGAAACAAATTTTAACCCATTCACCAAGCCAACTCAACAGTTACCACGGCGTGCTGATTAACCTAAAAATAATAAAAAAAAAAAAACAATCTGCTATTGAGATAGGTATCTTAAGTTCAAAAACATTAAATGTCCCACATAGATTATTGATTTAAAATATAACGTGACAATGTTTATACTAGTACAGATGTAATCAGTAAAATGATCCTTTTTCTTTAAACGTTTTTACCGTGCACTCAGCTAAACATTTATTACATGGCAACAAATCATAAGAGATGTTATTTAAAGAAACAGGCTTTAGTTCAAAAACATAAAATGCACAAATACATAGATCTTAAAGTATAACATATACATTTTTATTTCAGTACAGATGTAATCGGGTGAATAATCGTTTTTGTTTAAATGTTTCACATATCTGCGGTCCACCTGGATAAGCATCTAGTTTATGATAATATAAAGAAAGGCGTGTAATTTGATCAAGCAACAAAACAGGTGTTTTATTGATTTTTTTGTTTGTTACTTAAATGTCTTAAATGTAGAATAAAAAACTGATTAAAAGGCATGATATATCACAAAATGTATTTCACTACAGCACCTAAGAACCTCGAACTACATTGTGAAGACCAGCAACTATGGAAAGGTATAAACAGAAAAAGATGGCGTACAACATTCATAAAATATCCGATTGAAACTGAGTAAAGACGTAGGTAATAATAATTAAGATACCATGTTCACAGTTGCCTGATTGATCCACTACATGTAACTTCGACTTGACTTCAGTACATCATATTTTTTTTTCTACTTCATCTTACTACATCTATAATTTCCTAATGCTATAATTCAATCTTAACTTGAAAGGCATTATTTACATATTAAAACCCACAGTAAATCGGTATTTGATTATTTTTATTTCATATTCATAGACATCCTATTTTCTTTAAGTTGATGTTAATATTAAGAACCCAGGTTGTCCAGTACCAAATTTATCTTGATAATTTGTTTAGGAAAATAAGGAATCATGCACACTTTTAGTGAACAATACATTGATCAGTCCTTAACATCTCATAGCATATGCACTTCATCCGATTTTTACACCACTTACATTCCATGTAAACGATAAAACATGTTAAAACAAGTATAAGATAACCTTTTCGAAGATTTAAATATGCATCATGTCTATACTCAACGTGTTCTAAACATAGAAAAACCTTTCAACTGGTCCTGAAAAAAGTTGACGCACATTTTGAGATTTTTCATGAAATTGGTCAAGTCTTTTCTTATAATAATGTAAACATGACGTTAAGATGTGATAAATGACCAAGCCTTCAATTTCAAATTGTCAGTAAAACATATTCTTTTTGGCCTCTATTTTCTTTTCCTCCTTTTTTACTTCATGGAATTTTGAGCTATCGATGATAGGTAGTAAGAGTGTTTTTTTACATTTTATCAGTTCATGAACAGTATATTTGTTATTTGTTGTGTAACAGATAATCTTTGATCAATATTAAGATCTATTTTCTCTCGTCAGTTTAAACTTTGGACTTTTGAAAATAAAGTATTCTTGATTCTCATTTTCCTAACAACATAACTGGTATTTGGACGAAACTGTATTTCTTGAGATTTTTTACTTATCAGCTTGTTGTTCTAATTCGTGTGGTTATGGCAGCTCATATTGAACAGTCAATGGACGAAAGTGTATTTCTTGAGAATTTTGACTTATCAGCTTGTTGTTCCAATTAGTGTGATGATAGTAGCTCATATTGATCTGTCAATCTAAGGATGTTTAGTAACAAGCTGTAAGCCTATCTTCCCTTTATAGCAACTTGTCTCTAAGCAATATTGTTTTCGATGGAGTCATCATTAGATGTGTTGTTAACTGGGATGTATGACAAACGCGATGACTTCACTTTTCCAATAGTCAACTTCCCTTTTCTATGTCGCATCATTCCAAAGGCAACAGCATATGGAGTTTACATCTCACAACTCATTCGCTACTCAAGGGCTTGTTGTCGTTACATTGACTTCCTTGATAGAGCTCAGTTGCTTACAAATAGACCACTGAAGCAAGGGTACGTTACCAAAAACTTTAAGTCATTACTACAGAAGTTTTAGGTTCGATATCACGATCTTGTGGGTCGCTATGCTATATCTGTTTCCCGGATGACAAAAGATCTTTAACTCTAAAGTTTGTTTTCCTCTATCGGATTTGACTTTACTACCGGCGTTGACATATTTAACACGGCGGGTGTCTAATAAAAGAAGGAGATGCTTACTCTACCGGTAGATCTGAGCTCACCCATGGTTTTTATAGGGTCCGTGTTGATCATCTGTATGTGTGTCTTCATTTTTCTTTTTTGTCCCGTACTCAAGTGGTGTCATTGTTTCTTAGTGCGTCCGATGTTGCCATTGTCCATGGATTGTTCGGTCTATCAATTGACGGTTCAGTTCTCACTAACATTCCTCAGTTGCGGGAGCCTTTTTTTCATGATTTTTTGCTTCGAATGGTAAATGAATCGTTACAAGATGGAGACCGGCTGTAGGAGTCCTTTCCGATAGAATCAGATTTGTTAAAGCAGTTTTGTATAGTAGGTTGACATTTTTTGAAGATATGCCTTTGATAGATCTACCACACTAAGTCTGTACAGATGTCTTGGTAAAACATAGTATGCGATGAGTTTGAGTTATACCACTGGGTTGATTCCGTGGAGTCTTTATATCCCTGCTCCCTTAAAAGCATATACTGTTTTTCGTGTTGTTTGGGTTCTCTCTGATATCACTTCTTTCACACCATATATTTTGAGTTGTCTCGTTTAATTCCCAAGTATGTTGCTGAAGAGGGTGTGTCTAATCGTTCTCCATCCATAATCCACTTATAACTTGACTTGTCCGCGATCTTTATGACACATGATCTCTCGGCACTGATGACATATCAGTTTTTATTCTCATTCTTAATTTTTATATTGATCATAGTTTGAAAGTCTTGGGGATTGTTGGCAGTAAATGTTACATCTTTAGCGACTGCATTTATCCTACTTTCCTCTAATTATGTAAGTAAGAAGTTTATAAAGAGAGACCACTCGCCACCTTACCGGAAGCCTTGTCATTCCAAAATTAATTTGATGTTATGCCATTTCACTTTATCCTAGTTCTCAAGTTCTCATACCTTGCCTTCAATAGAAGGAAATTGTCTCCTATTATATCAGCTTTGAACATTACTAGCAACAACCCTGTGTGCCACACAATGTCATATGCCTTCTTGAAATCTGTACATGTTATTTATAACGGGGGATTTGTTCTCTTCGCTTCTGTATGTAACTCAGAAATAATAATACCTGCAACTGCAACTGGAGACTGACCATCTGTAAAACTTTTCTGCATAAAATGATGATGTTCTCGAATAGATGTTTTGTTTCAATTTAAATCGACCTCCATTTGCGTCTTCTCTTGGTTACTATGATCCTGTGTCGTTCTGTGGCTTTCCTTTTTACATAGGAAAAGAACAACAAGTGCTACATACTAGTCTTTCTCCCATACTTGGATTCCCCCAAGAAAATGATTATATACTCAGATCCCCCCAAAAATAAAGTATATACCGAATCTTCTACCAGTGAAAAAAATGAGTTTATAGTGGAATTTCAACCTATGAAAAACTTAGTATGTGTATACATATACTAGTTTTCCCCATAATATAATTTCCCCTTTGTATAGATTTAGCATGAAAAAGGCAGTGTAGCAACCGTTAATGATACAACGCCACCTAATGATATCAATATCATTAAGCGTTGCGGGTGCAACTCTAAATGATATAATTTATATTATTTAGGATCTTCCTTATTGCCTGCTAATGATACAAAACCGCTAATGATACAAATTAGTTCATTTAGCGTTGACGCATCGCCGCTAAATGATACAACAAAAATCTGATGAAAAACCGGAAAAAAGAGCAACCGCAACCACTAATGACATAATTTATTCATACCATTAAGCGTGCATGGCAACCGCTAATTATATAAAGTTACACATAAAATCATATGTTCAGAGGGGCATTGCAGATACATATGCAAGGAAGATTATTTTTGTCTGGATTATCAAAATGGCGCCCTTTGGAACTAAAAGGAAAAGTTTTGAGAAAATCCAAAATTCTCAGAATCGGATGAAATTTTATAGGAAGGTTGTCTTGCAAGTATGAAACTCAAATATGGTGTATTTATTGCCAGAATGGCGATCTTTGTCACAGAAACAGAAAAAAAAACGTAACATTTTCAAAATGCTAAAACTTTAATGAAATTTTACTGAAAGCTTGTAGCTAATTTCTAGTCTAAAATTTTCATAATAACAACCGTTTCTTTGGAACAGGAAGAAAGATGGTAAATTTAAAAATGCTCCAAAGGAGACAAAATTGCACATAGAGATTGTGTAATTAGAATAGAACTTAGACTGGAATCACTTTCTGTGCAAAAATCAGGCCAAATCTTTTTCAGTCCTGCGATGTCCCTTCTTCAAAATAAACATGTTAACACGAATATAACCTGCAGGCATACACAGAATATGTCCACTTTTACAGTACAACATGCAAATTTCATATATTTTTAAACCTAAGTTTCATCTTTAAAGCTCCATAATTTTCTGTAGACAGACTAGGTGTACTGAAATTTAATATCAATTTGCCGTTTATAAAACTTCCATCCCTTAGGAATATAAATTAACACAATTTACGTTTTTTGATTGTCTGGTAAAACGAAAATTTATTTACTCCCCATGCAAAAAAAAAAGAAAAGAAAAAAAAACAACAACAACAAAAACTGACGACCTTTGGCTGTTAATTCCTTTCAGATAAACATTCGCCTATGGCAAGTCATAATGGACAAAAAGAATTGTATTTTTTCTAGTTAGTTTACTTTATGTATATGGGAGTCTAGGATGATGTTTATTTCGCTGAACGTGATTACTTTTTATTCAGGGGGCCGACTACGACCTGCCGTTGGGTGTGGGGTTTTCTCACCGTTCATTGAAGATCTTATGGTGGCTTTGAGTTGTTATTACCCCCTTTGGGTCGTTGTCTCTTTGACACATTCCCCGTTTCCATTCTTTTTTTCTAGTGAAGGAAAGATAACAGGAAACACTTACAACGGCCGGACATTACAATCATATGCAACAATCAAACAGTGAACTGCAAAAGAAAAACAATGAAATTACAAAAGACAAACATAGACAACGATAGGAACTCGGGATGACCGGACTTGGTACCAGCACTAGCAACAGCTAGCAGTAGGGTTAAACCGGTTAATGGGTTTATGGGTACCCCAACCTCCCCTTTCTCTACCCCGTTTCCTTATAGTATAATAAACATAAAAATAAAACCAAATACAGGGTAGACCACTTACTTCAAGACCATAATCTTGAAAAGGGATGAATAAGACAAAACGTGATTTAGAAAGATGGGCCAAGGAGTGCTAAAATGCCGGCTAGCTCAAGGAGCCTAGTCTGCTGGTAAAACACTGTCGCACTACGGAATTAAAATCAAATTAAAAACTTCCCGAAGGGTTTGGAAACAATTATCATGGATTTCAGTAGACACTGGCAGTAAAGGTGAGAGGCCAATATAACTGTAAAGTCGTCAGGTCATTGGATCCCAAAGCCATTTTAACGAAATCATGAAGACTATCCTGTCATTACGCCCTATTACGTAAAGAATAAAAGCTACGTCCCAGTATTTCTGGATTTTTTAATCAGTTTTTGATATTTTTGAACAACATTTCTGTAAATATGAGGATGAGAAATGCCCTTCGTAATAAGCTGTTTGCGGGTCGCATTATATTTAGATATCAAATGTTCATATCTTCTGAAAAAATTCTTAAAACGTGTTTATCAATCTATGAAATCAGTAACCTTGTTGAAAAAGTTTGGATTTGATAGTAAGGTTACATTCATTAAAGTCGTCAAGAGTAGAACAGACGCGTGCGAATCGTACCAGTTGATATATATACACCCCGTACGATGGAGCTACAGGAACGTCGCCATCAACAAAAGGGAAATTAGTAATAATGAAATCGATGTCATCTCTTATATCATAAATTTTAGTTTTTTTGTTTTTCACAGTCAACGATGATAGCTAGATCGAGAAATGGACAGTATTTAGAATCATCGTTTGCTTTA
Source organism: Modiolus philippinarum (assembly GCA_002080025.1). Lineage (NCBI taxonomy): Eukaryota > Metazoa > Mollusca > Bivalvia > Mytilida > Modiolidae > Modiolus > Modiolus philippinarum. Next base: position 29,743 of record MJUU01070047.1, read on the forward strand.
TTAAGTTTCAGTTCTTGTGGGTAAATGAGTTCGACATATTCTAAAAACTAAGAATTGTCAATAGTAAGGATATCGTCGATATACCTGCTGTTATCTTTGAAAATTGAAATAAGTTGATCACTGTTTTGTATGGTTCAATCCTGTAGTTTTTTCATAAAGTCCCGTTCGTAACAGAACAGGAAAAAAATGTGCAATGAGGGGAGCATAATGTTTCCCATTGAAATTCCAATGAACTGTTGATAAACGATGATGCCAATACAAACAAAACGTTGTCTAGCAAAAGATTCATTGCTTTAATAATGTCATCGCAAGTCCAGGAACGATACTTTTTGTAAGTGATGCTAGAGAAGAATCCTTGCTCTTTATTACAACAAAATATACTGTAGATTACAAATTCATCTTTCAAAATAAGAAAATGATTTTTTAACATTAGAAAATGATTTTTAATATTAAAAAATGAATTTCCAATACTACAAAAGGATTTTCTAATATAAGAAATTCATTTCATAAAACAAATTTATTTTTTGTATCAAAATTACTGATATTAAAAACTGTTTTTTTATATTAGAAAATAGTGTCATTTCAAATATTAAAAAATCATTTATCAATATTAGCACACTCTTTTTGTAATATGTAAAAAGCAATTTCTAATATAAGAAAATGTTTTTTTTTTTTTTATTATTGAAAAAGAATTTAAAATACAAGAAAATACCTTTGATTTTCTCACATATAAAATTGCATTTCCTTATATTACAAAATGAATTTCTAAAATAATAAAATCTTTCAATATTAGAACTTCATTTCTTAAATATTAAAAATCATTTTCTAGTATTGGTAATTCAATTTTTAATATAGGAAAATGTGCTTGTGATATTAGAAAAAAAATTTCGTTTTTAAAATTAGAAATTTAGTTTTTAAAATAAAAAAAAAACGTTTTCCAATATTAGAAATTTAATTTTTATATTCAAGAATCAATTTCTAATATTAGAAAATTATCTTAAATATTAGAAAATAATGTAATTTCTAATATTGGAAAATCATTTATTATTATTAACTAATTTTTTTCTAATATTTAATTTTTTTTTTATTTTTTAATCTTCATATTATACATTGATTTCGTAATATAAGAAAATGAATTTATAATATATGAGAATACCCTTGATTTTCTGATAAAAAAAAAAAAACGAATTTCTAATATAAAAAATTTCTGATATTAAAAAATCAGTTTCTAATATTAGAAATTATTTCTTGTCTTTTCTTATGTTAAAAATTTCAAATTAAAAAAACTGATTTTTAATTATATTAATTTTATTTTCTACGAACTTAGGTTAGAAAGTCAAAATGATGAATATATTCAAATTCCCGAATAGCTTCATTTTCAATATTCTTCACCGAAAATAAAAAAAAATATGGTTTTAATGGTCTTATATACAACGTACCAATATTATATCACAACTGAAAAGATGAAATAACGACGACTGGTAAGCCAAAGTGAACAAAAAGGCTATTTTTTATTATTGNTTTTTTTTAAAAAAAAAAAAAAAAAAAAAAAAAAAACATTTTTTACTGTTAAAAAGAATTTCTAATTTTCTTAATATTATCAACTGCATTTTTAATATAATTAAAAATCAGTTTTTTTTAATTTGAAATTTTTAATATTAGAATATTGTCTTTTCTATATTCATCATTTTGACTTTCTAACCTAAGTTCGTAGAAAATGTATACAAGAAGGTTAATGCTATACTGGACAAAATAAGAATTCAGAGATATAAAATTGAGTACAAAAACAGAGAATAAAACTCCGAAACAAAACAGTTAATGGAACAACACAAGAGGAGGCATAGAAACAGGATAAAACAATAGAAAGAGGGTTTGGTTAGACTGACAAAATAAAACTGTACCTGGGTTGCCTTACCCCAGGCGTCACACAACGCTCAAACCGCTTTACTGCATTAACGTAGCTCTACATCCGTGTTGCTTGAAAGTGGGGGTGTTGTTGATGGATGATAAAGGAAAATGGGCGTGGTTTATAAGCTAATTCCCTTACCCTTTCGGAGCACCTGATTATACCTCAGTTTTTATAGGGGTTCACACTGCTAGTTCTTCAGTTTTGTAGCGTTCTTGTTCATTTTCGTTTATTTGTATTGTCATATTGTCTCAATTCGCGTTGCTGTGGATTGTCGTCAATTTGGATTTATGATTTTAGAATTTCCCCTTTCCTCGTTCTTACTTAGGTATTCGTTTCCCGATGTATTGCATAATCAAGGATAATTTTAGGATTTTAACATCAACTCCATGGGTGGATAGGTGTTCTACGCTAACACTTTTCATTACTCTTATTCTTCAAATAAAAACAATATATCTTTTATATCTTTGTAAGAGATAATTTCACCCATGTTGTTTATTGGGTCCGTGTTGTTCATTTTTGTATATGTTTTTGTACCGTGCCCATGTCATGCCTTTGTTTCCTTGTTTTTCTGATGTTGTAATTGTTCTCGGAATGTTCGTTTTAGACTGACGGTTCTGTTTGCATTTACTTCTTTAATATTACATTTTAAATTATAAATATCTATTGGAAGTAACAAAATGATTTTTTTTTATTTTTATTTAATCAGAGAAATATTTTCGCTTTCTTATTTTGTACAAATGAAAACCTTAAAACACTAAAAGTAAAAAAAATCCTGTTTTGCGTGAATATTTCGTATATAATTACCCACAAACCATGCCCATGGTCGTATTTGAGCTTATATGGCAGACTCTGTACATTTTGGTGTTTAAAAACTTTATAATTTTTCACCTTTATAAAAAGCTCAAGGCATTCCAAGCTGGATAAAACATGTTAAATGAAATATTCATAAATTGCGTTGAATATTTGTGGACAAGGGTAATATGTTTGCAATTTATGAGACTTTAGTAGTCTTAAATGTTTAAAATCATACTTTTTAATAGCTTAGATATCTTGAAACTATATTTAATCAGCATTTTCAAGATATATGAAAAAGAAAGGAAATGAGGTAAATGTCAAGGAGACAACATCCCATATCCTGGTGAAAACGACCGAAAACAAATATCAATATATCAATTTCAATCATGAAGTGTTTATACAGTTGGTTGCTGACGCAACATTCCATCCAAGTGCACTCCAAAAGCGTTCCTCGCGTGCACTTCGCGTGCACTTGAAAGTGATTCCATGACAGCCTAGAGTAAACTTGTGACCACTTTCAAGAGCACTTGAAAAGAAGATGCGATCGCGGGAGTGATCGCAAAGTGCACTTGAAGTGAACTTCGTGACAGCTTTGGATTGCTCTTGGTGATTGGTCAGTTCAAAACTGACGAAATTAACTTTAAGCAAAAGGTGTGAAAACTCGACGACTTAACTCTCTTTTTAATCTATTTTTTCATAATCAATTAAAACCAGAATGTCTTTATAAATTATAGCGTTATTTTGTCTTATTTATGCATTCCATGCTTACGTCACATTATGTTCTTCATAATCTTTCAAAAAGGGTATTTTTCGACGCCTATGTTCATCCCTGAGACATTATTAAAATTCATATGTAATTTCAAAAAAACTTCCTCGCAATACCAAATTTATACATCGATTTTCAAAAATGATCTCAAAAGTGGGAGATATTATTTGTCAGTGCTTATTTCAATTGTCGCAACACATCATTTGTATGTATTTTTCCCAAAATTACCTGATATTATTGAAATATTTTGCAGTTTAGCTGTTTTCCTTTCTCGTGATACTAAATTTATGCATCTTTTGTCAAAAATGAATGCAAAAGTGGGAGATATTAAATGTTGGTGCTTATTTCAATTGTCGCATGTTTTTTTCCCAAAATTACCTTATAAGATTGAAATATTTTGTATTTCAGCTTTTTTCCCTTCTTGCCATAAAAAATTTATACATCTTTCGTCAAAAATGACCTAAGATGTGGCATATATTATATGTCGGTGCTTATTTCAATTGTTGCGACACAACATTTATATGTATTTTTCCAAAATTACCTTTTAAGATTGAAATATTTTGCATTTCAGCTTTTTTCCTTTCTCACGACACCAAATTTATACATCTTTTGTCAAAAATGACCTCAGATGTTGGATATATTATATGTCGGTGCTTATTTCAATTGTCGTGACACAACATTTATATGTATTTTTCCCAAAATTACCTATTAAGATTGAAATATTTTGCATTTCAGCTTTTTTCTATTCTCGCAATACCAAATTTATACATCTTTTGTCAAAAATGACCTCAGAAGTGGGGGATATTATATGTCGGTGCTTATTTCAATTGTCGGGACACAACGTTTATATGTATTTTTCCAAAAATTACCTAAGAAGATTGAAATATTTTGCATTTCAGCTTTTTTCCTTCTCGCGATACCAAATTTATTCATCTTTTATCGAAAATGACCTCAGCAGTTGGAGATATTATATGTCGGTGCTTATTTCAATTGTCGTGACACAACATTTATATGTATTTTTTACCAAAATTACGTTATAAAATTGAAATATTTTGCATTCAGCTTTTTTCTTTCTCGCCATACCAAATTAATACATCTTTTGTCAAAAATGACCTCAGAAGTGGGAGAAATTATATGTCGGTGCTTATTTCAATTGTCGCGACTTGACATTTATATGTATTTTTCCAAAAATTACCTTATTAGATTGAAATATATTGCATTTCAGCTTTTTTCCTTTCTCACGACACCAAATTTATACATCTTTTGTCAAAAATGACCTCAGATGTGGGATATATTATATGTCGGTGCTTATTTCAATTGTCGTGACACAACATTTATATATCTTTTTTCCCAAAATTACCTTTTAAGATTGAAATATTTTGCATTTCAGCTTTTTTCCTTTCTCGCAATACCAAATTTATACATCTTTTGTCAAAAATGACCTCAGAAGTGGGGGATATTATATGTCGGTGCTTATTTCAATTGTCGCAACACGACATTATTATGTATTTTTACAAAAATTACCTTATAAAATTGAAATATTTTGCATTTCTGCTTTTTTCCTTTCTCGCGATTCCAAATTTATATATCTTTTGTCAAAAATGACCTCAGAAGTGGGAGATATTATATGTCGGTGCTTATTTCAATTGTCGCGACACAACATTTATATGTATTTTTACCAACATTACCTTATAAAATTGAAATATTTTGCACTCAGCTTTTTTTCTTTCTCGCCATACCAAATTTATAATCTTTTGTCAAAAATGACCTCAGAAGTGGGAGAAATTATATGTTGGTGCTTATTTCAATTGTCGCGACATGACATTTATATGTATTTTTCCCAAAATTACCTTATTAGATTGAAATATTTTGCACTCAGCTTTTTTTCTTTCTCGCGATTCCAAATTTATACATCTTTTGTCAAAAATGACCTCAGAAGTGGGAGATATTATATGTCGGTGCTTATTTCAATTGTGGCGACACGACATTTATATGTATTTTTCCCAAAAATTACCTTATTAGATTGAAATATTTTGCATTTAAGCTTTTTTCCTTTCTCGCGATTTAAAATTTATACATCTTTTGTCAAAAATGACCTCAGAAGTGGGAGAAATTATATGTCGGTGCTTTTTTCAATTGTTGCGACATGACATTTATATGTTTTTTTCCCAAAATTACCTTATTAGATTTAAACATTTTGCATTTCATCTTTTTTCCTTTCTCGCGATTCCAAATTTATACATCTTTTGTCAAAAATGACCTCAGAAGTGGGAGAAATTATATGTCCTTGCTTATTTCAATTGTCGTGACACAACATTTATATTTATTTTTCCTAAAATTACCTTCAAAGGTTGAAATATTTTGTATTTCAGCTTTTTTCTTTCTCGCGATACCAAATTTATTCATCTTTTATCAAAAATGACCTCAGAAGTGGGAGATATTATATGTCGGTGCTTACTTCAATTGTCGCGGCACAACATTTATATGTATTTTTCCCAAAATTATCTTATTAGATTTAAATATTTTGCATTTTAGCTTTTTTCCTTTCTTGCGATACCAAATTTATTCATCTTTCGTCAAAAATGACCTCATATGTGGGAGATATTATATGTGGGTGCTTATTTCAATTGTCGCGACACATTTTTATGTATTTTTCCCAAAATTACCTTATAAGATTGAAATATTTTGCATTTCAGCTTTTTTCCCTTCTTGCGATACCAAATTTATACATCTTTTGTCAAAAATGACCTCAGAAGTGGGAGATATTGTATGTCGGTGCTTATTTCAATTGTCGCGACACAATATCTATATGTATTTTTACAAAAAATTACCTTATAAAATTGAAATATTTTGCATTTCAGCTTTTTTCCTTTCTCGCTATGCCAAATTTATTCATCTTTTGTTAAAAACTGGGACTAATATAGTTATATTAGTCCCAGTTTAAAATGACCTGAAAAGTTGGAAATATTATATGTCAGTGCTTATTTCAATTGTCGCGACACAACATTTATATGTATTTTTTCCAAAATAACCGTATAAGACTGAAATATTTTGCAGTTTAGCTGTTTTCCTTTCTCGCAATACCAAATGAATGCATCTTTTGTCAAAAATTAATCCAAAAGTGGGAGATATTATACGTTGGTGCTTATTTCAAATGTCGCATGCATTTTTCCCAAAATTACCTTATATAAAACTTCACAGAAAATATGTGATAAAGTAAAACATTTTAAAAAATGAAATATTTTGGTTATTTGTAAAGATTTATTATAAATGGCATAATGAAATCCTAACTTTCCCAATTATATTTATATAAAGATTTACAAAAAGCTGTATCGTAGCATATAATAAGTATTTTTTTTTAAATGAATTGTTTCGGTCATTTGTAAACATTTAGTATACACGTCTATATTCATTTTTATAGCGGGAAAATTAAAAAAAAAAATAATAATCGAAAATAAACATTCATTTTTGACTCGGGTATAAGCATAGCGCAGTACCAAATTGGCAGAAACTTCAATGTGCTGAAGGTGGCCGATTAAGAAGTAGAAGTAGAAGTTATCTGACATGTTTTATATTTAACAATATTTTATAAATAACTGCATTGGTATTTTTTTTCACATTTGCTTATCCAAAAGAACGCTACTTGGAAATATTTTTTTATTCCCTCGGCTATCGCTTAAAATTCGATCTAACTATATATATATATATATATATATATATATAAAAGATAACCTCGTTTTCAGTAGTGATCCTCGCGACAGCTTTCAAGTGCACTTGAAGTACACTAGTGAACGCGATAATAGCTGTCATGGAATAGCTGCCCATTCCAAAAGAGTGAACTTCGCGACAGCTAAGAGAACGCGAAGTGCACTTGAAAAGTGAACTTCAAGTTCACTTTAGTGAACTTCAAGTTCACTTTAAGTGCACTTTTTGGAACGTTGCGTCTGCACCCATCTGTACCTCAAATTTAACACAGCATAAAATCTGAAAAACGGAAAAATTCCCATTTTGCATACTGTTACGCGCAAAAGGGACAGATCTCTTAAAAAGTTTAAATCTACTTATATGGTCGTCTGTGTGTCAGCTGTCGTGAAAATACGTATTAAACATTTTTAAACATTTAGAGCGTAAATATTTAAAATTTTCTTATATCTTAGACATACTGTAACAAAATTTCTTCAACATTTTCAAGATATATATTGATTTCGTGAGGTGCTAACACCTAAAAGTTAACACAGTAGAAATTTAAAAGAAAAACGGGAATTTCCCATTTTGCATACCATTTTGAGCAAAAGGGTCCAACATAGACCTCTTAAAATTGGTCTTCTGTATGCCAGCTACAATGAAATACACACAAAAGTTCGCAGTAAACATCATTTTTT
>MJUU01070047.1:37726-51757 GCA_002080025.1 Modiolus philippinarum
TAACATATCATTGAGTAAGTAAGAACCGAACCGCCATTCCAAAACGAACAATCCAAGGACAATGGTAACGCCGGAAAAACAAAGAAACAAAGACACAACATGAGCACGGCACAGAAAAAAACGAAGACACACACATATACCAAAATGAACAACACGGACCCAATTAAAAAACCGTACACCGATAGAATAAACATCTCCTGCTTCTTAAAAGACATCCGCCGTGTCGAACATGTCAACTTCGGTACTAAAGTAAAATCCGGTAGAGGAATAACAAACTTTAGTGGCAAGGAGAAAGATCTGTTGTCATCTGGGAAAAATATCCCATATGGGTCCACAAGATCGTGATGTCGACCGTAAAACTTCTGTAGTGATGACCTCAAGTTATGGGCAACATACCCTTGCTTAAGTAGCCAATTTGTAAGCAACCGAACTCTATCAGGGTAGTCACTGTATCGACCATATGCCCTTGAGAAGCGTATGAGTTGGGAGATGTAAACTTTATATGCCAGTGCTTTTGGAATGTTGCTACAAAGAAAAGGGAAGTTCACTATTGGAAACTTGAAGTCATCGCGTTTGTCATATAGCCTAGTTTGAAGTGAACCCCTTTTGTCAATTTCAAGATGTAGGTCAAGAAACGAGGCTGATGTTGAAGTATCTGTAGTATCCTCAATTTCGAGCTCTTTTGGATAGATAAGATGAAGAAAATTACCAAAGCGAGGAGTTCTTTAGTGATAAAATATCATCTATATAGCGGTAGCTGAAATTAAAGGACTGGGTTAGTTTTTTATCTTTATTTTGAAGAAACCCTTTCGATGAATTCAGCTTCAAGGAGTGGAGAAACGGATTGGCTAAAAGAGGTGCACAGTTTGTGCCCATTGAAATTCCGATAGTCTGTTGAAAAACAAGTCCTTAAAACTGGACATATTGTCGATGAGAAACCCTAACATATTAATCACTTCTTCCTCTGTATATTTTTTTCTGTGATTCTGAGTCGAATTTCACAAAGTATGCTTGTCCTCTGCCTATAACAATGAAATTATATCTTCGTTCGCCGTTCTTGCGGGAGAAACATCTATGAATTAAATCTTTCAGCCGTGATTTCAGTTGTTAATGAGGAATGTTAGTATAGTGTGGAGAGGTCAAAATTTTTAATACTGTTACAGTGTGATAACGATCTCGATTTTAAGATGTCAAGCAGATCCTTAGAGTTTTTTTTTTATACTGTGAAAGTACTATTATTCATGGACATCAATTTTCGTGGTTTTCATAATTTTTACTATTTCGTGGGTACTTAAATTCATGGTTTCGAATTCTCTGCATTAAAACTATAGGGTAAAATGCATTACGTTGGGAACTTAATTTCGTGGTTTAAGGGAACCACGAAATCCACGAAAATTGGAACCCCACGAACAATAGTACTTTCACAGTATCCACATTTCATTTACGCCACTTCTTGAGAAGCTGAAATCACTTTCCATGCACACCCCCTACTTATGATCTAGACCGATTTTTATTCAGTCCTTTTATATCCCCTCTTCAAAATAAAATACTGTGAAAGTACAATTGTTCGTCGGATTCTAATTTTCGGGGATTTCGTGGTTTGCTAAAACCACGAAATTAAGTTCCCAACGAAAGGCATTTCTGCTATAGAGTTGTAATGCACAGAATTCGAAACAACGAATTTAAGAACCTACGAAATACTGCTTTTTATGAAAACCATGGTGCCCACGAATAAAAGTACTTCCACAGTATGTTAACACGAATATAACCTGCACGCATAGACAGTATAGGACCACTTTTATAGTACACCACACAAAATTCTTGTATTTTAGTTCTATTCTTAATTTTATCTTTTAAGCTCCATAATTTTTATGTAGATAAGTTAAATGTACTGAAATTTTGTATCAAATTGACGCTTATTTAATATACTTTACAATGAACACAATTTTTGGCACATTACGCTATTTTTGTGATCTGGGGATGCAAAATATATACCCCCCTGCCAAAAATAGCGAAAATGACGATTTTTAAGCTTTATTCCTTTCAGATAAATAAATCTCATCATTTGATCTAGTTTTTATGCCTAATTTCTTAGTTGTGATACAATGTTGAATAATAAGACAATTCAAGTCCTCAAAAGTTTGATTTTCTGTAAAATGTTTTTGAAAAATCGAAACTTTCGGAATTTTAGATATTTTCACAATTTCGTCTTTCTTACTTCTGGATCGTATAAGTTTGAATATACATCTAATAATGGCCAAATGCAATAATGATTTATGATATGTAAGCAACAAATTACGTGAAATTCTTTTTAGAGTCAGCCTTATTATGGGATCAGAAATGCCAAAATTAGCACCCCTCCCCCTTAAAATTAAGAGAAAATCTAAAATATTCATGTTCTAATGATAAAAAGATACTTAGGGATGTAAAAATTTCACGAATTTGGTATCTAACGTAAAAATGTTAATAAAATATTGTTTCACTATATCTAAGCTATTAGAAAGTATGCTTTTGAACATTTTAGACCAGCTAAACTCTCATAAATTGCAAACATATTACCCCCCCCCCCAAAAAAAAGAAATTTTCAACACAATTTATTTCATTTTGTTCAGGTTGAAAAGCCTGAACATTGTATAAAGGTCCAATAATATAACATTTCAAATACAAAAATGCACAGAGACTCCCATATCTAACAAATAAGATCATGTGCGTGGTTTATGGGCAGTTATACAACAATTAAACTTTGAATTTTGTAACATTCCGAAATCCTGAAAATTGCCATTTTCACGAAAATCGCCCAGAATATTCAATTTTACCCATATTTTCTGCGTTAAAATTGCATAATACGATATATCAAATGAATTTTTTTTAGAAATATTAGCATGTTTTGTTCATATATATGTACAGACAGACATATTTTTTCCATTGTTTCAGCATTATTTTCTTAGGGTAGGGGTAAAATTTTTGATATTTAGAGTTACATTGAACACCCCTGGTTTTTCTACACATTGTTTTAAGATAACTAATATATCCCTAAGAACAATGAATTGGCATACCTTCACATAAATGTCTAGATTTACCACATATAACTATTTAAAAGTGAATTTTGGACAAATCTGAAATGCTGAAAATTCAGATTTTTAATCATTTTTGTACTAGATATTGAGTTTAATCAGAAAAGTGGGACTTAAAATAACAAATCATGATAACATTAATGCAACATTTTCGTATCCAATGCAGACTTTACTGGTTTGGGTTATTTTTATGCGACTATAGCCAAATAAATACTATTTTAGGGTGAATTTGTTGGGGTAGGGGTAAGATATCAGATATTTAGAGTCACATTAAACACTCTTTCTAAGCAATGTTTTAAGACAAAAAATGTATCGCACAAAAACAATTAAATGGCATATCTGCCGACATATCCTCCAGACTTGACATATATTACGACTAAACAGTGAACATTGGACAAATTTGAAATACAGAATATCCCCATTTTTTCCGCAATTTGGGGCAAAATATTGAGTTTAAGTCAACAAATGGCTGTTAAAATACCAAATCATGGTGTTATTCATGCAACATGTTCATATAAAATTATTATTGTTGAAAATTCCCATTTTCCCTCAATTTTGGGTACAATGTTGAGTTTAAGTCAACAAATGGCTCTTACAATATAAAATCGTGACGCATTTCGTGCAATATTGTCATTTTGAACACACATTTTGCGTGTTTGAGTTAATTTTATGCGAACATAGACAACAAATGGACAAATTTAGGGAAAATTTGTTGGGATAGGGGTAATATTTTCAGAGTCACATTAAACACTCCTTGTTTTTCTAAACAATGTGTTAAGACAACTAATGAATCGCTTAGATCAATTAGATGGCAAATTTGCAGATATATCCTCCGGATTTGACATATTTAACGATTTAACAGTGGATTTTTGATAAATATGAAATGTTGAAAATTCACATTTTTCATCAAATTTGGGATAAATATTGAGTTTTAGTCGATAAATGGCTGTTAAGATAGCAAATCATAAAGTAATTCATACAACTCTGTCATATACAACACACATTTTGCGTTTTCTGCCTATTTTTATGCGAACATAGAGTAAAATTGACAATTTTAGGGAAAATTTGTTGGGGTAGGGGTAAGATTCTCAGTATTCAGAGTCACATTAAACACTCCTTGACTTTCTAAGCAATTTTTTTAGACAACTTATATATCCCTAAGGACAATTAATTGGCATATCTGCAGATACATCCTCCAAGTTTTGAATGTATAACGATTAAAAGTGAACTTTGGATAAATCTGAAATGTAGAAAATGCCCATTTTTCATAAATTTCTGGCAAGATATTGACGTTAAGTCAACAAATGACAATTAAAATACGAAATCACAATATAATTCATGCAACCTTGTCATATACAACACACAATTTGCGTGTTCTGTTAATTATTATACGAACATAGACGAAAAATTGACAATTTTAGAGTAAATTTGTTGGGGTGGGGGTAATTTTTATGGATGTAGGAAGTTTATAATACTTCAAAACTGTCATAATTTGTACCAGTTGTAAAGAAGACATTATTTACTTCCATTTTATTCCATCTTTGTATGAATTTGAACCACTCATAAATAAGATGAGACAAAAAAAGGGACAAAACTTTGTCGAAAACGAAAATATTCAAAGATGTGTTTTATTTGTCTAATTAAAAGTGATAGTCACATTTACATTATGTTAACATGCTTAATTTTTAAGAAAGGACATAAAAAGACTAAAAACAATTCCAAAAATTATAAAATGAAAAAAAATAAAAAACAAACTGGTTTCTAAGGATCGTTGAACTTACACGATATCGAGAAAAATCTAAAAAATTATGTCAACATTTCGAAGGGGTAGGGGTAAGATTTTTCAATTTACAATGTATTGGGTATAGAAATGGTACTTATGTGGAATATTTGTAAAGCTCATACCATAGGCTATCATTCTGTTCCATTTTTTTATAAGTGAGAGGCACCAATCAACAATTTAAAGCAACTGAAAGAAAAACTTTGATCAAAAACGAAATTTTCCAAAATTTCGTTGGGTGGGTCTAAAAAGGGGGCCTGGTCCAATATTGCGTGCATGTAATGCTCATGTTCACATGTTTAATTTTGAAGAGGGGATATAGAAGGATTGAAAAATATGGGTGGGGATCATAAGTGGGGGGTGCACGGGGGGTTATTCCAGCCCATGGACTACATCACAGTATTTTTCAATCCCCTCTTTTAAGGCTGTCAATATCTTAGAACTAGGTTTTGTAGAACATTTAGCAGATCCAGCGATGAAACGTTGTTTGTATGGGAATTTGTGTAATTTTGATACCAAGTACAAGGAGGTGAGATCAGTGCCTTCCCAAAGGAAAGCAAAACAGATTTATGGTGCTGCAATATCACCTCCTTAGACAGAGTAGTAGCTATGTAGGTTGGATTGCCCTGGGTATTGCCAATGCTTTGTTATTTCTTTAGTTAATCAATGTAATAATTTTTGAAAAAAAAATGATGTTATTAGGGGCTTTATCTGCCGTAACAACGACATATTTGTCACGAATCTCTGGAGGACAAGTATCTGGCAAAATCTGGATTTTTGAAAATGGATGATGCTTTAGGTCTCATTGACCCTCGAAGTTGACTAGTTCATTTAAGAATCAAAAACCTCACAGCCTTAGTCCACTCCAAAACTATCATTGCATTGGGAATAAATAAAAATCTGTTAAAATTTTACAACTCTAATACATAGAGTAGAAATGGTGAAAATGTTTAAATTCCCGAATATCCATTTGTTAATTTTTTTTTACCTAAAATCAAAATTACGGCCAGTTTCTTTTCTTTTTTGTGCAAGGGAGGGGTGAATATTTGCATCCCAAGACTATAAAAAAAACGTAAATTGTCTAATTTTATATTCATTTCTCAAGGATGTTAAATAAGCGTCAAGTTTATATTAAATTTCAGTTCATCTAGCCTGTCTACAGAAAATTAGTGAGTTTTAAAGATGAAACTTAGGTTTAAAAATATAAGAATTTTGCGCGTTGTACTGTAAAAGTGAACATATTCTGTCTATGCCTGCAGGTTATATTCGTGTTAGCATGTTTATTTTGAAGAAGGGGCATAGAAGCACTCAAAAGATGCGGCCTGGTTTTGAATTTTGCACGGAAAAAGATTCCAGTCTTAGAAGTTCTATTCTAACTACACAACCTATATGTGTAATTTTGTCCCATTTGAAGCACTTTTAAATTTCCAACCTTTCTTCCTGTTCCAAAGAAACGGTTGTTATTGTGAAAATTTTAGACTAGAAATTACTTAAAGGCTTTCTGTAAAATTTCATCAAATTCTTAGCAATTTCAAAATTTACCACTTTTTTCTGTTTCTGTGACAAAGATCGCCATTTCGGAAATTAATACACTATATTTGAGTTTCATACTTGGAAGACAAACTATAGGAATGCAATTTCATCCGATTCTGAGCATTTTGGATTTTTTCAACCTTTTTCCCTTTGGTTTCAAAAGGCGCCATTTTCATAATCCATGCCAAAAGAATCTTCCTTGCATATGTTTCTGAATGCCCCTCTAAACACATAATTTTATATGTAACTTTATATCATTAGCGGTTGCCATGCAACGCTTAATGATATAATAATATTTATATCATTAGTTGTTGCGGTTGCTCTTTTTTCCGGGTTTTCATCAGATTTTGTTGGTATCATTTAGCGGCGATGTGTCAACGCTAAATGAACTAATTTGTATTATTAGCGGTTTTGTATCATTAGCGGCCGATAAGGGAGATCCTTAATGATATAAATTATATCATTTCGCGTTGCGCTCGCAACGCTTAATGATATGGATATCATTAGGTGGCGTTGTATCATTAACGGTTGCTACAAGGCAGGTAGGATAACGATGTCGAATTTGTCTTTCATTAAATTTTGAAACACCTCTAAGAAAGCAAGACAACAAGGAACAAAGTTTATCATGTGAACAAAACGAATAGCAAAGGAAGGATATATACTTTTGAAAATCAGCCCTACAGCGTTTGATCTGCAAATGTATGCCATAATGTGTAAGCCAGAAAAGACTTACAGTACCAAGTAAACATATCAGTTGCATATAAATGATATCAGTGAACTTGGAAGCTTGTTTTTTTCCTCCGTATTGTATGCTGTAGGTTAAGAGAATAATAAATAATTTTGAGAGTCTGATGTCTTATTGTAAAATTACATTGCATCACCATAAGATAGTCTAGAAATAATATTTTATAAATAATTACCTCATTAGTATGATATATTATCTCAAAATTACGATTGCTATTATATGTGGTATCAATGTGCTTCAATATTATCAGAAAGATAAAAAGAGTACATAGTTGTCATAACATATCATATAGAAAAAATGACCTCAGCGCCTTCATCATTCTTGTAAATTTTTGATTGATAATGTTTCATATGAATAACTTTCTATCTTTTTACATGATTTTTTTTTGTTTTTTTTTGTTTGTTTGTTTGTTTTTTGTGTTTGTTTTTTTTTGTGTTTTTTTTGTGTGTGTTTTTTGTGTTTTTTTTTGTTGTTGTTTGCTTTATTTTTTTTTATGTAATTTGAAAATTTTACTCTAACCACCTGTTTATAGTGCACACATCTCACTATTTGTTAAAGCCAAGTTTTATGGCGGTCGATTTGATGAGTGATTCGTGTTTTTTCTGTATGTTGTCATTATCCACTAGCTTCATACATCAGTGCTTTTGTCGGGCAACGGATGACAGTGATTGTAAGAGCAATTTTACAGTTTCATTTATGCTTATTGAAGATCGCGCATCCATGACTAGTAATTACAAGATTACAATGCTATAGCGTCTTTAGACATAAAAAATTGAATTCCGCTCAAACCGATGAGAGGGGCTGTTTTGAACTTACATTGAGGGATGAGTAAAGGTATTTTATGAGACCTCAAGATGAAGAACAACAACAAATGTTTAGTTTCATCGGTTTCTTCCATATAATTGTAGAGACTTTGTCTCATGTGCATCTACTCGATATCCTTTCAGTATTAGCAATGAGACACCAGAAGATCCAAAATGGCAGTTCTAAACAACAAGAATGTGGCTAAGCAAATAAAAAAACCACTCGTGGAAGCAGAAAGACATGCATTTTTTTTATAGAAAATGAAAAACAGATGTAATACAAATGGAGACAATGTGACTAAAATATGATAATATATAATAATATTGCTATGGCCTTTGCGGACATATTTTAACGGGGGATTCTAACATCATTGACGATAGAGAAGTTCGACAATTCTTTCGAAATGGGCCTTAAAATCGCCCACCTTCTAAAATAAACTGGCAAGCTTGTTTTGATATAATTAAAGACGCGGTTACCAATTATTGTAAAAATGGTGCAAACGAGAAAGTGCAGACAAATATGCTCAAAATTTACTTAAAGATAAAATTATAACAAAGGTCACCAATAAAATATATCCTTATAAAGATAATTATGATGAGCCACCTCCTAAGCTGTCCATAAAAGGAATGAAGTCAAAATTTAAGAATCTTGGTCAGAAATTTGTGTTTCTACCTTTTGACAATGCTTCCAACAACGTTGCTATCGTTTGAAAGAAATATTGTATCGATGTCCAACAATACGAACTGGACATGTCAACTACTTTCAGACGTATCGATTGGGACGAAAAACGTTAACCCAACAACATTATAAGGATAAAGAAATGCTTAAAGATAACACCTTGCCTATCATGTACTGGACTACTAAGCTACACAAAATTCTTTCACACCTCGTTTTATTTCGGCATCTAGTAAGTGTTCTAGTATTTCTATTTTAAATGATAACACCAGGTATATTGACGATATCCTTGCTATTGACAATCTCCAGTTTTAAGATTATGTAGGTATTATTTACCCATAAGAATTTAAATTAAATAAGGCTAACAATTATTCCAAATACTGCCCTTTTCTGGATCTAACTATCATTATTGACGCTAGTAAAAAAAAAAACTAAAATATATGATAGAAGGGGTGATTTTAATTTCACTATAACTAATTTCCCTTTTCTTGACGGTGACGTTCTTCAAGCTCCATCAAACGGGTAGTACATTTCTCAACTAGTACTATATGCACATGTTCGTTCTACCCTTGACCATTTTAACTTTACTCTCGCAGCAAACTTTTACATCAGTGTTAAATTATTCATAAGTTGTTTAATACCTTTTAGAAGTTTTAAAACATATATGGATATTTAACATCTAAATATGGCGTTACTCGCAAATAGCGTATTACTAAGGCCATTTCTAATCCTCGTTTTTACGGTAGTGTTGTCAAAAAATACCAGAGACTGGTTGAAAATACAGATTACCGTTGACGTAACTTACATTCTTTACGTAATAGGATATATTGATAAGATACTCTGCTCACATCCGTCAAATTACCTTTGGGATCTAGTGAACTGCAAATTTTACATACATTCTGGCCTCTCACCGATACTGCCGATGTCTACTGATATATATGATGCGTCTTGACCAGACTAGGCTTCTTTAGCTAGCCGGCAGATTAGCGGCGAGCAACTTGGCCGATCTTCCAAAATTACGTATTGTCATATGCTCTCTTTTCAAGATTGTGGTCATGGAGTTAGTAGTGTACCTGTGTTAGATTTATAAGTATGTTACTGAACTATAGGGAAATGGGACAGATAATGGGAAGGTTTCGGTATCCATAAGCCGGTTTAAAACGAGTTTCTATCGTTTTTTTACGTTTGTCCTTTGTTTTATTTGTGTTTTTCCTGTGTAGTTCCCTAGTAGGTGGTGGCTTGCAATTAGAATTTTCAGCCATTGAAGGCGTTTCCTGTTGTTCCCTTTATTTCATCTGCTAAGCAATACTAATGTTTTGAATACATTAAAACAATAGACTAACTTTACTTAGTATAAGTAAACTATGCAACAGGAGTGTTCCGACTTTTTCCCATCACGAAACAGATTGGCTGAAAAAATGGTGTTTTAAGTTATCGCTGATGGCATTATGTGCTTTTTTTTAGCAATTCACAAGTATCACTTTATTCCCGTCGTAACACCTATAAAAACACCTTCAAAACTCCTAATTTTTCTCAGTTGGTCAAAAACTATTAATCAGGTTCTATAGAATTATATTGCTCACCAATTCGTACTACCCGAAGGGATTGACGTTGATACTCCAGTGATGAAAAATTGGAATACAACAATATTCCATAATTTTTAGATTTTTGAATGACAGACTAAGGACGAAAAGTTTCGGGGGAACAGTTATAGGTATTACTATATTCATTGATTACTTGCAATAATAATAAGTTAATAATAGAGAATAGCCATTATAAGGCCGAGTAGCTACGATTGAGGAAAGCTGCAGAATTTTATAATAATGATACATCGGCGATCGAATACCGAAACAAAAAGGCAACTAATTGATATGTTCAGCAACTTCCATAGATACGAGAACAACTGTAAAAGGTTAACGTCTCACTAACTAATAACTAGACAAAAACGGAGTCTGCTGTCGACTTATCGAAGCTGCTCAACTCATATGTTTTTTTTTTTGGGGATATTACAGCCACAAAATGGTACATCTGGTTCTCAATTATCAAAATCCTTTTCTGTTATACGGTTTCAATGTTCAGAAAATTCATGCAAATTTCAGTGTATATATGTTTGGATTTACCACCAAACTGAAGATTCTTTGTGGAAGGCCCAATGTCAATTTGTGCAATCTATTTGGAGTCATCAACTAGAGGCACTCAACAACCTGTAGCTAACCTGGTTAATGGTTGACATAGACAGTCTAATAACCACAATGTTACATGGTCTCATTTTCTTTTATGTAAATAGACCTCGATGGCCCAGTGAGTCAGAGGAGAAGATCTTTCAATGCATTTCAAATAGGGTTGAACCGTTCTATGTTCCCTGCTTGTGGCCATCTTGAATGAAAAACAGACATCCCGAACGCATTATTTTTTAAAGGACCACTAGAGGACTATTGTGTTCAAGTTTGGTTCTAATTTGCTATGTTCCTTAAGAGTGAAAGACCCTGAATGGTTTCCCATTATGTTAATTTTAGAATATGTTCCCTCTTGGCGGCCATCTTGGATCTAATGCTGACTTGCCAGACATTTTTTTCTAGAGTTGATCAACCAAGGACAGTTGCGACCAAGATAGTCCCTGTTGATCACATAGCTTCAGAGAAGAACATCTTTGAATATGTTTTCCCATAAGGTTAAACGCTAAGTTCTTTGCTTGCGGTCATCTTTGAAGAGATGCGGGCATGTCGGACAATTCCAATCATGGTAATAAAATATAGGCCCTGAAATGACAAATATTTCTGCATCTTAAACTTAACCTCCACCTGAAATCGTTTTGTAAATATAAGGCAAAATGAATAAAATATCTAAAATTTACAAATAACGGGCAATATGGGCAATAAGTCCTTACAGGTATTCACATTTTCATCAGATTTTTATGGTTGGTAGATCTTCATATGCTGGACATTTTTGCTACATAAAGTTGACCTCTATTTTACAAAAATGAAAATTTTGGAATTTTTTTACGAAAAAGGGGCAATAATTCCAGAACGGATAATCATATTTTCTTCGACATTGCAGGGCAGGTAGAAACTGTCATGCTGATACCTTTGAATTCTAATCCGTAACATTTTTTAGGCTAATTGTCCAAACAGCAATTTACAACTAATCGTACACAATTTCGAATCTAGATACCTTTGCAATGATTAAGGCCAATGTTGCTAAAATTGGCATCGTGGTTTCAGAGGAAAAGATCTCTTAAGGCATTTTCTTTCAATATTACACATATTTACCGCTTGCAGTTATCTTGGAACTGATACGGACTTGCTGGACATATTTCTAAAGGGGACCAACTAAGAACATTTGTGACCAAACAGGGTTCCAATCAACCAAGCAGTCTCAGGGAAGAGAATCTTTGAGTATGCTTTCCCATAGGGTCCAATGTTAAACCACTGGCCAATCCTGGATGAGGTAGAGGCATTCAGACAACCTCCATTATGAAGATATAGTTAAGTCCTTGACATTCTGCACATTTTCATATCAAAAACTTAACCTCTATTTCGAATCGTTTTTAAAATATGAGGCAAAATGTTCAAAATTTTGAAAATTTCAACGAATAAAGGACAATAACTCCTTTATGGGTATTCATATTTTGTTCAAAATTTCCAGGGTGGTATTTATTGATATGTTAAACAGTTTTCCTTTTTGTTGACCTTTATCTGTAACAGTTGTTTCCCTTTTTAATAAAAATGCATTATATTATGAATTACTGAAAAAATGCGGAAAAAAGCAATAACTCCAAAACGGGTAAACATTTTTTTTTTCAAAAATGCTGGGCAGGTAAATCAGATTTTTTTTTTATATATGTAACGGTTTATGGGTTCTTTGCAAAAAAGACAACATAATACCAATATCTGCTATTTTTATCAAATGACAGCCGTGTTGTTTGGTCCTCAGAATAATCGAACACAATTTGTTATCTACAAATACGACTCAGAATCATTGAAAAATACATAGAGGAAGAAGTGATAAAAATGATAGATTTTTTGATCGACAATACATTTGTCCGGTTTGGAGGACTTGTTTCTAACAAACAATTGGAGTACCAAAAGGCACAAACTGTGCACCTCTTTTAGCCGATCTGTTTCTCCACTCTTATGAGACTGAATTCATGGAAGGGCTCCTTAAAAAAAGACAAAAAACTGGCCCAGACCTTTAATTTCAGCTTCCGGTATATAGATGATATTTCACCATTAAACAACTGTTTTGGTGCTTTTCTCCATCTTATTTATCCAAAAGGGCTTGAAATTAAGGATACTACAGGTACTTCCACACCAGCTTCGTTCCTTGACCTTCATCTTGAAATTGACAACAGAGGCACATTACAAACTAGCCTGTATGATAAACGCGATGACATTACTTTTCCAATAGTCAACTTCCCTTTTCTTTGTAGCAACATACCAAAAGCACCAGCATATGGAGTTTACATCAAACAACTCATTCGCTACTCAAGCTCTTGTGGTCGTTACATTGACTTTCTTGATAGACCTCAGTTGCATACAAATAGACTACTTAAGCAATGTTGCGTTACAAAAACTTAAAGTCATCTCTACAGAAGTTTTACGGTCGACATCACGATCTTGAGGATCGCTATGGGATATCTGTTTTCCAGATGAAAACAGATCTTTCCCTCTACAACTAAAGTTTGTTTTCCTCTATCGGATTCATCTTTACCACCGGGGTTGACATGTTCAACATCGCGGGTATCTTATTAGAAGCAGGATATGCTTACTCTACCGGTACACCTGATCTCACCCATGGTTTCTGTTGGGTCCGTGTTGTTCATCTGTATGTGTATCTTCATTTTTCTTTTTTGTCCCGTACTCAAGTGGTGTCCTTGTTTCTTAGTGTGTCTGATATTGCCATTTTCCATGGATTGTTCGTTCTTTGATGGTTTGGTTCTCACTTACTCTACATACCCAGGTGATGATTCCAGGCAATTTTGGGGAAAAATGGCTCAGTGGTTTCAGAGATTTTGAAAAAAAAAATGTATACGACGGACGGACGACAGACATACGCCAATTGTTTGCAATAGCTCACAGTGCCTGTTAGACCAGTTGAGCTAAAAGGGAATAACCATTAGATAATATACATAGGCCAGAGAGAGGGAGACATAAAGAGACACGATGCGAGTTTTTGCTGAATAAAAAGGTCAAGAACACACTCTTAAGGGCAGAATGGCAATACCAGTATGGAAACGTGTCACCCTAGACCTATCCTGTCTTAGAGCTAATGTTAAAATCCATTAATTATCTAAACTGAATCAAAGAGAAAATCGTTGAATGTCCTTTCCCATAATGTTCAATGTTAAACCAAGTTCCCCACTGGCGGCCGTCTTGGCTCAGGTACAGGCAGGTGATTCTTTATGATCTTCATAATGATTC
>MJUU01070050.1:0-25424 GCA_002080025.1 Modiolus philippinarum
ATCTGCGTTGCTGTCTGCTCATTTTCAGAGGCTTACATTTTAAGTATTTAAGTATGCTAGAAACTGAAACAAGTTCCTTGATACATTGTCCTATTTCGTATAACATTAATGTCAATATAAAAAAAAATCATGTCAATTCACCGAATTTACCAAACCTTTCTCAAGTCCCTTACTTCTATACTTAAAAATAGAACGAATGACTCTAGTAATACAATACGGTACACAAATTATGCAGACTTTCCCATTAGACATAGTTATCTTCATGACCGCCTAATTAACCAAGGCTTCAAAAATTCTGTCTCATACGATCATTTAAAAAAAATCTCTATTGGATGTCATTTGTGGAAAAATTTTAAGTTTCGGTCGAAACTGTGATTCAAGATTCTTCTTTCAACTTAATACTGGATAATCATTTCTTTTTACTGTCTGCGACCTTTCGAAAGCAATTACTGTTGAGTTGGTACCGGACACTACCGCAATGGAAGGGGAGGTTTGGCGAGCCATAAAACAGGTTTAATCCATTATCTGTACCAAGTCAGGAACATTGCGGTCGACAACTTTGCCTACGAATTTCTTTTGCCTCTTGGACTTTGGCTGTTGACAATTCAGTTCGGTAATTTTGTTATTTCCCCCATCTGTTAATGTCAATAAAACCCTCGTTAAGCATTTACCTGACTTTGTGCAAATATTTTTGATACAAAACTGAAATTGTATTCATTTTTTTTTTAAATTTGTAAACTTGAACAAGATCTAGTTGACTATTCAACCCTATTTAGAAACGAATAAATATTATAAAACGTTAAAAAGTGTCTTTTAAGCATCGTCCCTTGGTGTCTTTCCCATCTGAATTACTTGCAAAATCTAACCTGTTCATTCATGTTCTTATTGATTGAAAGAAAAAAAGTAATATTTAGTAAATAGCATATAAAAGCTGGCTCATCTGGATAAGGCACGAGGAGGAAGTTCTGCTGTAAATTATAATTTTGCACATAATTATCCTGAAGCATCGTCCCTTGGTGCCTTCTCTACCTGAGTTATCTTGTCTAATCCATAGCAAAATTTGTACTATATATTTCAAATGTCCACAGTGCTGGTGTCCTCTGATCACTTTATTTTATTAATATTATGAATACACTTTATTTTGATAGTGTAAAATATATATATTTATATATGTGTATTAGTCTCTGTAATAATTATTTTTGTTATGTTTTGTCATCATGTCCTCAATGGACCCTTGATTGGTTAATAAAGCATATTCTATTCTATTCATATTCTATTCTATATTTAGGAAATTGACAAAACAATTAGTAAATTTAATAAAGTTATTAATTATTTAAATCTACGTTTCTTATCAATTTTATACAACTTTGATTATTCAAATGTACATAGAAAAAAATCGATGTTTTCAATTTTATTTTCTTATTTCAATGTACACCCATCATTTCTTTTTCTTATATTTGATTATGACCAAAATGGTAAGCTAACAGACTTTTAAACATGGATTTAGAGTTGCGCGACAATGAATAACAGAATACCGAAGTTACTGTAAATTGAGTTTCTGCATATACGCATTTCTACAACTTGTAGAAAAATATGAAAGGATATGGAGTGAATGTACATGTGACAAAAACTCATGACACACAGAAATCTCCAGTTTATCAAGGACAGGGCTTTTATTCCTGTCTTCATTTTGATGTCGCCTGAGGGTCTTCAACCAAAGGTGAAAAATATTCACCCCCTCAAGCGAGATCAAGAAGGCCCCTAGCGTGCACTTAAGGGGTATTCTTGACAAAAATATTGAGAAACATCGATCGCAGCTAAAATATGTCAATGAAGCAACACATGTCGGGAGCGGTCAATGAGAAAAAAATAAAACCGGGCAATGTCTCTTTAGTGCAGATCAAATCGAAACATTTGGAAATTTATTGACCGAAATATGTGTAAAAGTGATAGAGAACAAATTACTTACAGGATCCAAACTAGAAGTGGTACCATCAGAAAAGATGGCCATCCCCGCACTCACCTGTTTGACACAGAAAACAGTCGCTATTGACCCTTGGGGTAATTTTCCTCAACATTTTTAAAATCAAATTATTGATAGTCACTACTTTTACTAAGAAAATATACAAGGATATACGGTTGCTAGGTAGAATTTCCAAAAATGAGCGGTCTTTGAGACTTTCAAGAAATTTACCAATTTGGAATCAATTATTTTGAAAATCCAATTGGTGAAAATGATTGGCCTAATATAAACAAATCCTAACAGTATGGTTGCTAGGTAAAATTCCAAAAAATAAGTGGTCTTTGACACTTTCAGGAAATTTACCAAAATTGGAATCAAACATTTTTGAAAACCAATTGGTGAAAATGTTTGCCCTAATCGAAACAAATCCTAACATTATTGTTGCTAGGTAGAGTTCCAAAAAATAAGTGGTCTTTGACACTTTCAGGAAATTTATCAAATTTTGAATCAATTATTTTGTAGATCCAATTGGTGAAAATGTTTGCCCTAATATAAACAAATTCTAACAGTATGGTTGCTAGGTAAAATTCCAAAAAATAAGTGGTCTTTGACACTTCAGGAAATTTTACCAAAATTGGAATCAAACATTTTTGAAAGCCAATTGGTGAAAATGTTTGCCCAAATAGAAACAAATCCTAACAGTACGGTTGCTAGGTAGAATTCCAAAAAGTAAGTGGTCTTTGAGACTTTCAGGAAATTTACCAAACTTGGAATCAAATATTTTTGAAAATTCAATTGGTGAAAATGTTAGTCCTAATTGAACAAATTACTACATGTATCTTTGCTAGGTAGAATTCCAAGAAATAAGTGGTCTTTGAGACTTTCAGGAAATTGACCAAAGTCGGAACCGGAATCAAAATTCTGAAACTTTATTGCACACCTGCAGACTATATGCAACAATTCTATCACAAAATTAAAACACTAAATCCAAAATGAAGGAGGAGTTCCACTGAAAAGCTCACATATATAAAATAGACATCTTGGGCCTCTTGTTTGCACCAAGACCAATATCAAAAATCCGAAAGCTTATTGCGCATCTGCAGCATATATGCAACAATTCTATAACAAAATTAAAACACTAAATCCAAAAATGGGCGAGGAGTTCCACTGACAAGGTCCATCTAACGGACAGACGGAGAGACGGACAGACGGACGGACAGACGGACGGACGGGACCAAAACAATATCCCCGCATTTTCTTCAGAAAAGTGCGGGGATAATTATTGATAGTCACTATTTTTATTAAGAAAGTATACAAGGATATACTGTTGCTAGGTAGAATTTCCAAAAATGAGTGGTTTTTGAAACTTTCATGAAATTAACCAATTTGGAATCAATTATTTTGAACATCCAATTGGTGAAAATGATTGCCCTAATAGAAACA
Source organism: Modiolus philippinarum (assembly GCA_002080025.1). Taxonomy (NCBI): domain Eukaryota; kingdom Metazoa; phylum Mollusca; class Bivalvia; order Mytilida; family Modiolidae; genus Modiolus; species Modiolus philippinarum. Next base: position 3,407 of record MJUU01070050.1, read on the forward strand.
AATCCTAACACTATTGTTGCTAGGTAGAGTTCCAAAAAATAAGTGGTCTTTGACACTTTCAGGAAATTTACCAAATTTGGAACAATTATTTTGTAGATCCAATTGGTGTAAATGATTGCCCTAATAGAAACAAACCCGAACAGTATGGTTGCTAGGTAAAATTCCAAAAAATAAGTGGTCTTTGACACTTTCAGGAAATTTACCAAAATTGGAATCAAACATTTTTGAAAACCAATTGGTGAAAATGTTTGCCCAAATAGAAACAAATCCTAACAGTATGGTTGATAGGTAGAATTCCAAAAATAAGTGGTCTTTGAAACTTTCAGGAAATTTACCAAAATTGGAATCAAAAATTTTTGAAATTCAACTGGTGAAAATGCTAGTCCTAATTGAACAAATTACTACATGTATGGTTGCTAGGTAGAATTCCAAGAAATAAGTGGTCTTTGAGACTTTCAGGAAATTGACCAAAGTCGGAACCGGAATCAAAATTCTGAAACTTTATTGCACATCTGCAGACTATATGACACAAATCTATCACAAAATTAAAGCACTTAACCCAAAAATGAAGGAGGAGTTCCACTGAAAAGCTCACAGTTGTCAAAATAGACACCTTGGGGCCTCTTTTTTGCACCAAGACCAATATAAAAAATCCGAAAGCTTATTGCGCATCTGCAGCATATATGCAACAATTCTATAATAAAATTATAACACTAAATCCAAAAATGAGCGAGGAGTTCCACTGACAAGGTCCATCTAACGGACAGACGGACAGACGGACGGACAGACGGACGGACGGACGGGACCAAAACAATATTCTCGCATTTTCTTCAGAAAAGTGCGGGGATAAAAAGGAATAACAAATTCAGCTAAGGACGGAGCTATGCAAGGGGGAGATTCTCCTTAGGTTTGAACAAAATTTTCTTAAATAGATATTGCATGTTTTCAAATAAAATCAGTTTTCGGGCCAGCATCTAAGTACTGGCTACTGGGTTGGTGAATACCTTCTGGGACTAACAGTCCACCAGCAATGAGCAATGGATTCAAACCAATGTTTGGGGCCGTCTTAAACTTACTATGAAGTATGAGCAAAGCTAATCGCTGAAGGCCTCATGGTGATTTCAAGATGAAGAACAACAATAAAAGTGTTGCTCCATTGTTTGGTTCTACCATGTATTTGTAGAGACTTTGTCTCATATGCATTTACTCCATATCTTTTCATTTTTTTTTATTTTAACGTCATTTCTACGTAAAGTCATTTCCCTAATCATTTTGAATGTTCAAAGTCATCTTATGTCCTTAAATAAACAATGACCCCTAACTTATTCTATATTTTGAAATATAATAATAAATTTGTTTAAGCAAAAAAAAAAAAAAAAAAAAAATTCACAGAATTTTATCAAAGTAAATTTACACCTTGCATACACCTCAAATATAAAAATAACATGCTTCATCATTCTGTTAATTATATCTGAGAACTTTGAAACAGCGGTCTGTTAGTCTGTTATATCTGAGATCTATGAAACAATGGTCTGTTATAGATGAGATCTATGAAACAACGGTCTGCAATATCTGAGATCTATGAAACAACGGTCTGTTATATCTGATATCTATGAAACAACGGTCTGTAATATCTGGGATATATGAAACAACGGTCTGTTATATCTGATATCTATGAAAAAGCGGACTGTTATATCTGAGATCTATGAAACAATGGTCTGTTATATCTGAGATCTTTGAAACAGCGATCTGTTATACCTGAGATCTATGAAACAGCGGTCTGCTATATCTGCGATCTTTGAAAGAGCGGTGTGTTATATCTGAGATCTTTGAAACAGCGGTCTGTTATATCTGAGATCAATGAAACAATGGTCTGTTATATCTGAGATCTTTGAAACAACGGTCTGCAATATCTGATATCTATGAAAAAGCGGTCTCTTATATCTGAGATCTTTGAAACAGCGGTCTGTTATATCTGAGATCTATGAAACAATGGTCTGTTATATCTGAGACCTTTGAAACAGCGGTCGGTTATACCTGAGATCTATGAAACAACGGTCTGCAATATCTGAGATCTTTGAAACAACGGTCTGTTATATCTGAGATCCATGAAACAATGGGTCAACAATGGTCTGTTATATATGAGATCTATGATACAATGGTTTGTAATATCTGAGATCTATGAAACACCGATGCTGTTATATCTGAGATCTTTAAACAATGTTCTGTTATATCTGAGATCTATGAAACAGCAGTCTGTTATACCTGAGATCTATGAAACAATGGTATGTTATATCTGAGATCTATGAAACAACGGTCTGCAATATCTGAGATCTATGAAATAACGGTCTGTTATATCTGAGGTCCATGAAACAATGGGTCAACAATGGTCTGTTATATATGAGATCTATGATACAATGGTCTGTAATATCTGAGATCTATGAAACACCGGTGCTGTTATATTTGAGATCTTTAAACAGCGGTGTGTTATATCTGAGATCTATGAAACAATGGTCTGTTATATCTGAGATCTCTGAAACAAGGGTGCTGTAATATCTAAGATCTTTAAACAGTGGTCTGTTATATATGAGATCTCTGAAACAACGGTCTGCAATATCTGAGATCTATGAAACAATGGTCTGTTATACCTGAGATATATGAAACAATGGTCTGTTATATCTGAGATCTATGAAACAACGGTCTGTAATATCTGAGATCTTTGAAACAGCGGTCTGTAATATCTGAGATCTATGAAAAAGCGGCAATAAAATACTGCAGGATCAAAGGAGTGGTAAATACAAAAAACAAAATCGGGAGACGTGGCTAAAACATGAACACAGAAAAACAATGACATTAGACAAATATAGCGAGTGAGATAAGGTGCTTCGGAAGGGTAAGCTTCTCCTGTCATGCATACAGCACCCATCACTAATTCAGTAAGGCATTTATGGTTTTGAAAGATCTGTTTGGTAGCTGAACGGTTCATGTCATTTTCTAAACCATAGTACAAATCAATTAAAAGTTCATGGTACGTGAAACCTGTATTATATTGAGCATTGAAGACCACAGATGATTCGGACTGTCAGTTTGAATCCTTTTTTCATTACTTGATATATGAGATGTAAGAATTAGTTTATGTACAAGTTTATGTATAGAAAGGCCAATTGCTTGTCCGAAAACACTAGAAAAACTTTTTCAATTGTTTTCATTCAATGTTATTTCTATCATTCTTCTTACTGTGTTTCACAAAAATTGCAAAAAGTTACTTCAAGTTGCTCAAAATAAAACAGGGATATTTATAAATAACATGGGTCCTAGATCTAGTGTTGTATAACCGGAGTTGACAAGCCTGAGTTAATATTGAACATGGGGTAAAACAACTTCGACTTGCACATGCACACAAGATTTTTTTTAATAAAAATTGTCCAGACTACTTGAAAAAACGTTTTTGTATAGTAAGTGAACAACAATTTTTAACATGGCTCTTGTTAATCGTCAACCAGGTTCTGGTTAATACTCGATAACACTCTGGGTTAAATTTGAATATAAAGGCCTAGCCCATGGTTAAATTTCCAATAACCATATACCTGCCATGAATTATTTCTAAAGTATATAACACCAGATCAAGTCAAATCAATTTTGTTGTTCCAAAAAATCAGAGTAGTAGATTCCACATCTTTCTTCTTTACTATAACCGACTGGAATGTGCTTCCAAACCCGGTAAGAGCTATTAAAAATCATGACTCCTTTAAAATTGACTTGAATATTTTACGAAAGGATATGGAGTAAATGAACATGAGACCATAACACATATGTTAACTCCAACTGGAACAATTTTAATGAGCTGTATTTTCTGTAACATTTTCTCAAAACGCGGTTGTAAAGTAAATTTTGAATAACTTTTATTAGAAAGAGAAAATATGCCATGCAGATGTAATCTAATTTAGCACATAATTAATTTTATAATTTTAAGTTTATATCATATAAGGACCTTACAGGAAATTAGCATTTTAACACTTTACGGAATATTTTTGGATTTACTAATACTTTATTAGTAATAAATACTAATATTTTATATTTGTGTTGTTCGTTTTATATAGAACCAAAAAGAGGAGATAACAGGAAACACCTATAATGACCGAAAAATACAGTCACATGCCACTATGTACCAAGGAACTGCACAAGAAAAAACAACAAATAAAGAAAACAAAAAACAAAACAAAAACAAAAGACAAACGTTAACAACGATGGGAACTCGGGGACAGCCGGGCTTGGTACCGGCACTAGCAAAAGCTAGCAGTAGGGTTAAACCGGTTTATGGGTACCCAAACCTCCCCTTCCTCTATCCCGTTTCCCTATAGTGTAATAAACATACAAATAAAACCCAATACAGGTAGACTACTAACATTGAGAAGAAAAGAATGAGACAAAGCGTAATTTAGTAAGATGGCCAAAATTAAGATTTCTTGCCGCTAAAACTGCCAGCTGACTCAAAGAACCTAGTCTGCAGGTAAAACACTGTCGCACCACGGAAGCAAAATCAAATTAAAAAATTTCCCGAACGATTTGGTAACGATATATATTCTAAATTGTACTGGTAATAATGATACCATTCTCAACCCTTTACCTATTACCTTAATACTCATTGATATAATGAAATAGAAAAGTTAGATCCAAGAATTAATCTAGGTTTGTATTAATTCGACAACAAAAATTCAGTAAAAATAAAGACAGATCAGGGGACAAGTTTAAAGTCAAAAAAAAAAAAAAAAAAAAAAAAAAAAAAAAAAAAAAAAAAAAAAAAAAAAAATAATAAAAATAAAATAAAATGAAAAAAGAAATTAAATAGAAAAAAATAAATAAAAAAAAATAACATTAAAAAAAACAAAAGAAAAAAAAACGCAAAAAATATAAACACAATATCCAGACTGTATGAACCATAAAACCGAGAGTGACATCAGGTGGAACACCTGATGTCCTGTTCTATATACGACACCCATCACACTGTAAGTGAGTCAATCCAGGTTTAGTAAAAAACCAGTAATATCAAATAATTGAAGGGGTAAAATCTAGCTGAAAATGTCCGTTTTCATTTTGGACACCGACAAGTCATTTCTTTTGACGATGTTATGGTGACGGCAATAGAATTTTAATTGGATAAAAGTAACAAAGGCTAACTATGTGGTCGACAGTAACAAATTAACTGTGAAATGTACTTTCAAGATGAAAAACAACAATAAAAAATATCCCAGATATTTTCAAATATCGATAGGCTGTGCAATACAAGGATACACTTCTATGCATCTTTCGTTAACGTAGTGTCAGTATCAGAGCAAGTAAGATTTTAATATTTTTTATCGTTATCTCGTCAAGTTAAGCAAAGCTTAAGAATGAGTTGGTTGACCTCTATAAACTATTACACAATTCCTCGTTTTCGTCTTTAAATTCTGAACACTTTTCATTCAGGTATTAAATGCTTCCGGTTTTTGATAAAAGTGTACATGCAAGTGGACCAAGTATCTATTTTGATGTTTTTTTTTCAAAATACCACCAACTGAAAAATCAAACAGTTATATTGTATGAATCTGTGCAAGAAGTACAAAAAATAAGACAAAAAAATCTTTATATATGGATCATATCCTACAATTTTTCTACAAGAATAAAATGATTTAAACAATGAAATTATCGTTATTTTATTAAGGGTTCGCCAGTTTTATAGTTGAGTGTAGGACAGGCTCATCAAAAATGGATTTTTACTGATAAAGCCCTCTTTCGGGTACCGAACACGGAATGGTTCCTCAAAGATGATGATGTAACACTGTGCACGCTAGATTGCGGTGTTCACAGACACTGAAAATCTATATATAGAACAATGCCCAAAGAAACATTCGGCAGCCATCAGTATTCAAAAAGGAGTCGAATTATATCTAAATCTCCACTTTGATCAAATTGTCGCTGAATAAGTCAACTTCAAAAGGTTATGGTACAAAATAAAAAGGAGATCGTGTTTAAAAGAACTATTTCTCTATCTACTGGTGTTACATAACATTATTTAAAAAAGCATACACCTACTTTTTGCCGTGTTCACAACGCCATCTTTTAGTGGCCAAGACAACGGCAGTAGAATACCGAAGGAACAAAGCACAAGATAACAGGTTTTACTGAGACGGCGAGAGACGTTTGCGCTTTTTGATAAGAAATTTTGGCTTTATAAAAGGATGTTTGCGCATTTTAAAAAGACATTTAAAAACAATTTTTGACCCGTCTTTCTAAATTACGTTTTGTCCTATCATTTCCTTCTCAAGATTGTAGTCTTTGAGTAAATAGTCTACCTATAATGGGTTTTATTTGTATGTTTATTATACTATAGGGAAACGGGATAGAGAAAGTGGTGGTTTGGGTACCCATCTTGCTAGTTCCGGTACCAAGTCTGGCTATCGTTGTCTATTTGGTGTCTGTGCATATGCAGAAAGTAAATTCACAGTAACTTCGGTATTTAGTTATTTGTTACCACTGGGTTGATGCCACTGCTGGTGGATTGATAGTCCCCGAGGGTATTCACCAGCCCAGTAGCCAATACTTCGGTACTGACCCGAAAGCCGATTATTTTGGAAACCTTACAATATCTAAATTTCTGTAAATTTTGTTGAAAACTAAGGAGTATCTCCCTCATGCAAAGTTCTGTCCTTGGCTGATTTTGGTTTAACATTTAGATCATATTGGTTATTTGTTCTCTATCAGTTCTTAATATCTTTGAGTTAATGATCCTCCAAATGTTTAGATATTATCTGCACTGAAGAGACATAAGTTGTCGAAATGCGCATATGCAGAAAGTAAATTCACCGTAACTTCGGTATTTAGTTATTTGTTACCACTGGGTCGGTGCCACTGCTGGTGGACTGATAGTCCCCGAGGGTATTCACTGGCCCAGTAGTCAGTACTTCGGTACTGACCCGAAAGACGATTATTATGGAAACCTTACAATATCTAAATTTCTGTAAATTTTGTTGAAAACTAAGGAGTATCTCCCTCATGCAAAGTTCTGTCCTTGGCTGATTTTGGTTTAACATTTAGATCATATTGGTTATTTGTTCTCTATCAGTTCTTAAATATCTTTGAGTTTATGGTCTTCCAAATGTTTAGATATTATCTGCACTGAAGAGACATAAGTTGTCGACATGCGCATATGCAGAAAGTAAATTCACAGTAACTTCGGTATTTAGTTATTTGTCATTTTATTGCTTTTCTTGTGCAGTTCCCTGATAGACTGTGTTATGTGATTTTAATTATTGGCCATTGTATATGTTTCCTGTTATCTTTTCTACATGAATTTGCACTTTTTTTAAAAAAAAAAAGTACATTTGCGCTTGTTTTTTTAAGGACATTTGCGCTTATTTTTTTCAATTGGAACTACATATGCTAATACAGTTGATGCTTTAAATAAAGGCTTCAAGTATTGGCCACAAGCACTGTCGTCACAACAATAAAAAGATCTATTCTAACTGAATATTTTCATCCAAGTGCAAAAACAAATTCAGCTACTTAATTCCGTCATCCGCTTTTTAACAGAAAAAAAAAACAGTCAAATACATAAAAATTGGTAGGCGAGTGTCATAAAATTGTTTCTTATAGTGAACTTGGAAAGATTCAAGGACGTTTGTACTGCGTTAACTTTTTGAAGATATGTTAACACAAGTAAACTATAAAAGCGCAAATAGGTGTTAATTTATTACAGGACTGGTATAAAAAAAATCAAAGTGCAAACGTCCAAATTTTAGATGTGCAAATGTTCACTCGAATTACAGGTAAAAGCGCAAATGTCCTATGCCCGACTTTTTATGTTTACATGGTATTTGGTTAAGTCATATTCAAGATCTTCATATGAGACAAGACAACAAGTAACAACAGCATTAAAAACAAAGTGTAAACAAAAGTTCTCAATGTATATATCATCTTTCATTTTACTGGGGCACCTTCATTCAAATTTCTGGTTACAGTTCAACGCATTGAATACACTTATTCACTTTATTTATAAGTTTATTTAAGTTTGTTTTGTTATTCAAGGTAGTAATATTTGAATAGGACAGTAAGGCAAATTACTATTGGACAAAGTAAATAAAATTAAAGACCTGTTGTGAGCATTTCATTTGTTTTTTCAGACACTTTGATTCTTATAAATACCTCTCTGTTTATCTTTTCTTTGTTTCATTCGACGTTGAAGCACTTCAACTGATAATTTACCTCAATTTATTTACTTACCCCGAATTATTTACCTCGAATTTACTCCTTCTATGTCATGAATTTTTATGCATAGTCATTTATATGTCATATGCTTAACTCTGGCCTATTATATTTCACGTTACTATTAGATAAAGACAAGTTTCATGAAAAAGAAAATCCCGGTCCAAGGATCGAACCTTCGCTTCTTTTCTGTGATATCAAGGTGTTCAAACTGAATTAATATAACCGCGCGGTTATAACTACCAGTTGGTAAATAGATGTGAGAAAACATATTTAAAGTGACAACAGAGCAATAACTCAGGTAATTTTGAAAATACAATCTAATCGGTATTTATATAATAAAAAGGAAACAAATATCTGACACAAGATCAATATAAAAGAATACCTTTCCGCATGTAGAACAATAAATTCCTTAATTAACTATTTGATGCATATAACCTTAATAAATTGATGAATAAACATGAGTAGAAGACTGTATTTTGATGGCGGATGTCAGTATTTTTTCATATATTATAAGTTATCATGCATTGAACCAACTAATATGATTATTTAGATAGTGTTGAAAATCGTTGAACGGCAAGCGACCTTCAGGTCGCGCCGTTCAACCATTTTCGACACTATCTAAATAATCATATTAGTTGGTTCAATGCATGATAACATTTTTGTGCGGTTATGCAAACCTGTTTGTGTTTAACTAAGAAAACGATAATTACAAAATGACCTTCATTCAACTACACGATTATACACATAAACGCTATGTCGACTGACTGCGTACTCTGGACTTTTCATGTGATAAAGACCAGTAAACACATGCCAGTAAATGACGTTTTCGTAATACATTGAGCAAAAACCTTTGAAAATGAATGGAGATAAAATATTTCATATAATTTATATGTTATTCCAAGTATAGATGTATTTCATATTTTAATTTTTGAATGTAAATATCGGGCTGAAATTACTGTTACATTACGTGGAAGTAAACTATGTTCAATTTCGATATGTTTATTTATCCATGCTTACTGCATGTTTGTGAATGTTGTCTTTGTGTACAATTTATATTGTACGCTTTTGAATGACTTTGGTTTAGGTGAAACACTATATTATCATAATTATTGATTTTCTTGTTGTGTATGGCGGACATGGTTATTTAGCAGGTAGTTGATCAACCAATAGAATCTAATTTTACATCTGAATTACCGCACAAAACTTTTTGTATCGTATGTTTTGTACGGTCTATAGGTCAGTTAAATATTTTACGAAAGGATATACAGTAAATGAACTTGAGGCCATAAAAAAGTTTAAAATGCACAAAACCAAACGAAATGCGAATAATCAATAATATCAAATATAGCTAAGGACAAAACTACGATGGAGGGAGTTATTCCTTCGGTTTAGAATTTACATAAATTTAGATAATAGTAATTGAACAAGGGCCCTAACCCTAACCCTAACCCTGGAATTTGTCTCTCCTGCAGAGTGGAGTCCATAAAAGGTTCCCCGTACGAGAGATGTATGCTCTCTATATTTCAGTTATGGTGTAATTTTTCGTGAGAGAATTGCTAGTATAATTATACTCTCATTCTTTTAAATTTTGGCATTTATTTTTGTAATTTCCAAATGTAATTCTGATCAGCTGTTTTGAGTGCCCACATCTCACTTTTTATAATGCCAAATTTTCTAACAATCAACTTGATGAGTACCCTGTGTTTGTCTATATGTTGTAATCGTCCACTAGCTTAAGACACTAGTGCTGTCTTGCTTCGGTATTCGTTTGCCGATGTATTTGTCGGGCAATGGATGACAATGATTGCAAAAGGACTTTTTCAGATTAATTAAATTTTCTTGACAATCCCTCACCCATGACCAGAAAAGACATGGGTGTAGTGTTGTTTGACATTTGTCATTTTGTTGTTATTCTTGTGCGGTTCCCTGGTGTATTGTGACATGTGATTGTGGTTTCCGGCCATTGTAGGTGTTTCCTGTTATCATTTCTACATTCATTTAGCAAAAAATTCCGCTCAAATCGGTACTAAGAGCGGTCTTAAACTTACTATGAGGTATGAACAAAGCTAATTGTCGTAGGCCTCATGGTAACTTCAAGATGAAGAACAATAAAAGCGTTGGTCCTTTGCTTGTTTTGACCATGTATTTGTAGAGACTTTGTGTCATGTGCATTTACTCCATATCCATTAATTCATATCTTGACCACTTCTTTTCTCACGAGGCACTTTAGTTCAATTAATTACTCTGAACTACTTTAACTAAAACTTACTTTCCACTACCGTTTTTTGGATGATCATGATATGCGAATTACTGTTTTTATGCATAAGTTTTGAAAGAAATTATTTATCTTGCATTTAGTTTTATGAATTGTCTGTACGTTATCTTTTATCAATGTGAACAATTTGATTGAACATTCCGTAACTTAAGGAAGATACGATTGAACATTCCATTATTTTAGGACAATTCGATTGAACATTCTATAATTTTAGCATAATACTTATTAAAAGCCCTGTCCTTAGATGTTTTTGGCTCTACATTTAGACCATATTGGATATTTGTTCCTTATCAGTTTTTGAACATCTTTGAGTTTTTGGTCTTCCAAACGTTTAAATTATATCTGCACTGAAAAGACATAAGTTGTTGAAATGCGAATATGCACAAAACTTCGGTATTTAGTTATTTAGCAAGATCCATTGACAAGAACATTTATTATTATATTATTTGAACATTTATAAACTTTTCGGGTATTGAGCCGGGAACATTGTTCGATCATTGTTTGAAATTATGGTTTAAATGTGATTTTGAACGATTAGATTGTATCTATGATTAGATTGTTTTTCTCATTTTATGCTGGATTTCTGAAGTTATTCACTGATAAATTAATTACTTTTCCAAGGAAACCATCTAAATTCTTAGAATGGATTTGAATTCGTGCGGGCTCAAATATTTCTTATTTGGAGAATTGAGTAATTTGACGTTTAAAAATGTGTTTTTGTCCGGATTAGGAACTCGATAATGAATGTATAATTGTTTCTTACAACGCGTTCGTGGAACTGATTAATGTAAAATAAGATTTGTATTGGAAAACAGAAATTTCAGTTTTCAAATAAATGATTATTCTTGTGTTTTTATAAGGATGTTGTTCGTAAATTTCAATTAAAAGATTGATGACAAAATCAATACTAACACAAACGATGTTTAAATCTTAGAAAGATTGGTATGTGTCACAAAACAATTGCATAGGTTTCTTCATCAATAAACTTAACAATCTATAATCATTTTTACATTGTAATCTGGCTGAAAAAAGACGATGTTTTCTAGGAATTTCTGAAGATATTGAATATCAAAAGGAAGTTTTCTTTATGAATATTGAATATCTCTTGGGAAAAAAAGAAAGTTTGCTCGGAGGCTGATTAAATCCATTTTTTTTTCATTTTGATTTATATTAAACTTTGAAAGCAAGTTTGTAACTATATTTTAAGAGATACGAGATCCCATTTCCATACCAAAGTCGGGTGAACATAAAAATATATTACAGCCAAAGGTAACTACTAGGACGTAGCATTACAAGACTGAGATGGTTTTTAGTATGAAATAAATTTTGTTCAATTTACATTTATTTCAAATTTCCACATAAATAAGTAAAAGGATGTCGTAGGTTACAAATTAGAATATGACATTTCAAACACCGTTAATAAAAAATGACCACTAATTGTGGAACAAATAAACATGCAAAAAATTCTACCTATACCTTCATAAAATTATTTTTAAATGTGAAATACTAGTTCACATAATCTACATTTTCTTGAAATATTTATTCAGTGGACGCTTTTTATTTGTTCTTTTTTTTTCTTATTTTTGTTTTTGATTTTCCAAATTTGTAATTCATTTAAAAACCTTTTTGAGCATTTCTTTTGTTATTCAAGACACTTTAATTCTTGTGAATGCCTTGGGCTATTTCATTTCTCTCTTTTGTTTTTCTTTTGTTTCTTTCGATTTCGAAGCACATTAACTGATAATCTATCTTATGTACCCCGAATTATTTACCTCGAATTAACTACTTCTACCTCATTAATTATCATGCATATTCATTCATATGTCGTATGCTTAACTTTTATGTTCTGCTATCTTTCATCTAAATATTAGATGAAGTTAAAGACAAGTTTCATGTAGGCAAAAATTCCCCCCGGACCAAGGATGGAACATACGCTACCTTTCCGTAATATCAAGGTGATCAAACCACATTGATACAACCACGAGACTATAATTAGCACTTGACGAATACATATAAGAAAATAAAGTCACATCAAATCGATAACTCGGGTAATTTTTAAAATACAATCTTATCGGTATTAATGAATTAAAAATTAACAAATATCTTACACAAGATCAATATAAAAGAAAACTTTTCCGCATGTAGAACAAAAAAAAATAACCCATTAATTGACTATTTGATGCATATAGTCTTAATAAACTGATGAATAAACATGAGTAGGAGATTGTATTTTGATGGCGTTGTGTCAGTATCTGTTTTTTTTCACATATAAATATTTGTATTTTTAATATTTTCTACGGTCTTTTAGTCAGTCAAAGTATGTTTCAGAATATATCCTTGAATTAAAGTGCTTCGTAAGAAAAGGGCTGGTAAAAATTCCTTTGCGCTGCGCGCTCAGGCATTTTGACCACCCCTTTCTTACGAAGCACTTTTAATCAGGTAATTACTCTAAAACATACATTAACTATTACTTAAGCAATGCAAGGATGTGCAGTAAATACACACGAGACAAAGTCTCTACAAATACATGATACAGCCAAGTAATGAAACAACGCTTTTATTATTGTCCTCCATCTTGAAGTCACCATTAGGCCTTCAATAATGATCATTAATATGGCATGGTTTTCCAGAACGACTAATTTTGGTTAATTTGCTACATATTTTATGCTATTCTGAGGTCAGCTGGTCCTGATGTTCAATATTGGTTGATATGACTTTCTTTGTAAGCTTTTTATAATGGGCATTTGTGCTTTTCTCTATCAAGAGATGCTCTTCGACAAATAAATCTGACAAGCACTAGAATAAACTTAAATTCTGTAAAGATGTAAAATGCACAGATAGAATGCCTTTGCTTGGTTGTACCATCTAATTATAGAGCCTTTGTCTCATGTACATTTGCTCCATATCATTTAACACGCATTGTCCAGTTGACAACCATTTTCGATTTCATAACAAATGACTACGAGAGATAAGTGACATCTCTGTGCAAAGTGTTTGAATAAAGAAATAACAATTAAAGGAATAGAAATAGAACAACAAGAATTCTAGAGTTATAAACCGTCAAAATTTTGGCGAGAAACGGTTCTCTCTATAATTTTCGTTTATTTCCATGAGCTGCTTATTTATGCTTTGAAATACGATAAATGTGCAAAAACATTGTATATGAAAAAGAAAGGAAATGGGGTAAATGTCAAGGAGACAACATCCCATATCCAGGTTAAAACGACCCAAAACAAAGCTTCTATGGGTCACCGTACGGTCTTCAACACAGTGAGGAACCTCACAACATATAGCGAGCCCTAAATGGACCCAAAAAGGTAAAAAAGTGAATAAATCAATGGAAACAAACCACATCCAATAACTCAAATATCAAGAAAATAAAATTTTATAAGAAGACAAGGACAAGCCATTGACCAACATAGTCCTGACTTGGGACAGGCACAAAAATTGCGGTGGGGTTAAACTCGTTTTCTTGGATCCAAACCCTCCCCCTATGTGTGGTGAATGGCTAAAAAATAAATACACAAAAAGACTCACAGTAAAAATCAAACTAGAAAAAAGTCCAACTTATCAAGACGAGTACCCTTACAATGAAGTACATAAAGCATGAAGACAATACACACAGGTACTGTCCGGACAAATGCTCACAGTTACTGACAGCTAGCTAAGGACATAATTTCCGTTGACTATGATGTCAAGCCTTCTTGCATATGAAACTTCAATTGAAATAGATTTGGTAAAAGAACATCATTAATTATGAAAGAAGAACATGATCTTGTGCAATGCCTAATATTGCCAATATGAAAAATTGTTTAAATTTAGTTATGGTGTAAAGCATTAAGAGATGATCAATACTTTTGCCAACAAAAACCAGAAGTTAAGATTTAAAAACAATGCTGTAACAAGTAATAACTGTGTTCGCAAAGCGAAACACAAAAGTCGCCCAAACCTCCCATGGATCGCCATCCTAACATTTTTTATTCTAAAAATATGTTCTACACTTCATACACAACCTTCCTGTTAAATTTCATGAGATTTGGAGCACTTTTAACTTTCCCGCCTTTTTTCAGTTTCCATGGTAACGGCCGCCATTTTGAAAATTTTTTACCTCAAAATATGTTCTACCCTTTATACACAACCTTTCTGTGAAATTTCATGCAATTTGGAGCACTTTTAATTTTCCCGCCTTTTTTCAGTTTCCATGGCAACGGCGGCCATTTTGAAAATTCCAAGACTATAATGCACATCTTGGGATGGGGTTCCATCTTCCTGTGAAGTTTGGTTAAGATTGGACCAATGGTCTTTGAGAACCAGGTGGGACAAGTTCATGGCGGAAGAAAAAGAGGAATAATAAGAATAATAAAAAGTGTTAACTGTGTTCGCAAAGCGAAACACAAAAGTCGCCCAAACCTCCCATGGATCGCCATCCTAACAAATTTTAATCTAAAAATATGTTCTACACTTCATACACAACCTTCCTGTCAAATTTTATGAGATTTTGAGCACTTTAAATTTTCCTGCCTTTTTTCAGTTTCCATGGCAACGGCCGCCATTTTGAAAATTTTCGACCTCAAAATATGTTCTACACTTCCTAACCAACCTTCCTATAAAATTTCATGCAATTTGGAGCACTTTGAATTTTCCCGCCTTTTCTCAGTTTCCATGGCAACGGCGGCCATTTTGAAAATTCCAAGACCTCACTGCACCTCTTGGGATGGGGTTCCATCTTCCTGTAAAGTTTGGTTAAGATTGGACCAATAGTCTTTGAGAATTTGGTGGGACAAGTTCACGGCGGAAGAAAAAGAGGAATAATAATAATAATAATAAGAAACGGAGCAAAAACAATAAGTCGCCAAACTTCGTTTGGGCGACTTAATAATAATAACAAGTAATAACTGTGTTCGCAAAGCGAAACACAAAAGTCGCCCAAACCTCCCATGGATCGCCACCCTAATAACTTTTTTATTCTAAAAATATGTTCTACACTTCATACACAACCTTCCTGTCAAATTTCAAGAGATTTGGAGCACTTTATTTTCCCGCCTTTTTTCAGTTTCCGTGGCAACGGCCGCCATTTTGAAAATTTTTCACCTCAAAATATGGTCTACACTTCCTACACAACTACTCTGTAAAATTTCATGCAATTTGGAGCACTTTTAGTTTTCCCGCCTTTTTTTCGTTTCCATGGCAACGGCCGCCATTTTTAAAATTTTTCACCTCAAAATATGTTCTACACTTCCTACACAACTACTCTGTAAAATTTCATGCAATTTGGAGCACTTTTAATTTTCCCGCCTTTTTTGAGTTTCCATGGCAACGGCAGCCATTTTGAAAATTTCAAGACTTGAATGCACACCTTGGGATGTGGATCCATCTTCCTGTGAAGTTTGGTCAAGATTGGACCAATGGTCTCCGAGTATTTGGTGGAACAAGTTCATGGCCGGAAGAAGAAGAAAAAGAGGAAGAATAATAATAATAATAAGAAACGGAGCAAAAACAATAAGTCGCCAAACTACGTTTGGGCGACTTAATAATAATAAGAAACGGAGCAAAAACAATAAGTCGCCAAACTTCGTTTGGGCGACTTAATTATAGCCTTTATGAATAAGTTTGTTCAACGGATTAATAAGTTTTGAAGGACAATTTTTGAATTTAATGTGTGCTTTGTAAATGATATTGCCATAAAAGTTTGGATGTGAAATGCCCTGATGTATCAGAGCCTTGCATGTAGAACCAAATTTTCTTAATAAGTCAATGTTTCTATTATTATTTTAGAGAATGTTTTTATCAATTTATGATATCTAAATCCTTGATGCAGAAGTTTTTCAGTGAGACAAAGATTTCGGTCGTTGAAGTCAGAAACATCACTTCATACTCGTGCATATCGAACAAGTTGTGAAATGTAGAACCCGTAAGAAGGGGCTAACGGAACATCGCCGTCGAGATGGAGAAAATTTCTTACATTAAATATAAATATTTAATGTAAGAAAATGGATAACGGGAAACATTGGCAAAAAAGTATAATGTAATTCCAGAATCTGCCACGGAACTAAACAGGAAAACAAAAATAAGACAACGACAAACGTAAATAACATTAGGAACTGGGGACAGCCCAATTAATCACCGCCACCAGCAAAAAGCCAGAGGTAGGGTTAAACCGGTTTATGGGTAACCAAACATCCCCTTTATCTGTCCTGCCTCCTATAGTATAATAAACATACGAAGAAAACCCAATACAGGTGGATTATTAACTCCTGACCACAATCTTGAAAGGAAAGAAAATGACAATACGTAATTTAAAAGGTGAGTCAAAGGGCATTTGCCGCTAATCAAGGAGCCTTATCTGGTGATAAAAACCCTGTCACACTATGGAAGAAAAATCAAACTCGAGGGTTTGGTCTAGAATCTTCTTATAAATGAGAAGACATTGTCAGTATCAGTGAGAGGCCAGTATGTGTGCAAAATTTTCAGATTACTAGATCTCAAAGCTAATTTTAGGCATGCAAGCAGGATATCTTATCGATATCCCCTGTTACGGAAAGAATGTTAGTTTCGTCCCAGTTGTTCTGGTTTTTTAATCAGTTTCTGGCGTTTGCAAGTAAAGCCATATTTAGATATCAAACATTCATATCATTTATAAGACTTCTAAAATGTATTCAATAACTCATGAAATATGTAACCCTGTTGTAAAAGATTGGCTGTTATAGTAAGATTATGTTAATAAAATTCGTCAAGAGTAGAACAAACATGTGGGAGTCAGAGCAAAAACACTGTCCCAAAAGCTGCTTAGTCAGGGATTTATTCAACCTATGTTAATTTCATCCCTCAAGAAATTCTATGGCCGTCACCATAACATCATCGAAAGATATGACGTGTCAGTATCCCAAATGAAAGTGGACATTTTCAGCTAGATTCACATCTTACCGGATTTGACTACCGACTTTGACATTTTCCTGTACTGACCCACTCGCAGTGTGACGGGTGCTGTTAACAGAGCAGGACATGCTTACCCTTCCGGAGCACCTGATGTCACTCTCAGTTTCACTGGAGTTCACACTGTCAGCGCTTTGTTTTGAATGTTGTGATTTCTGTTTCTGTGCTTTGTGTCTGTCTAGCGTCGTTGTTCTGTGTCTGGCGTCATTGTTTTCTGTGTTCTCGTTTTGGCCATGCCTTTGGACTTCGATTTTTGTAAATTTCACTCCTTTGTTCCTTCGGTATTCTACTGCCTTTGTTTGAGAAATATACCCGTAGGATGGAGCTCGAGGAATGTCGCAGTCATGAAAAGGGAAATTAGTAATAGTGATATCAAATTGTCCCTTTTATTAATTTATTTCATTCATTAATTTTAGTGTTTGATTTATCAGAGTCAATAATGATACTTAGGTCAATGAAAGGGGAGAATTTGGGATCATTTTTACCTTTTTAACTTTCATTTCTTTTGGGTAAAGGATGTCTACATAATCTTAAAACTAGGGATTGTTAATAATAAGGATATCGTCAATATATGCATACATTCTGTTATTATTGAAAAATTATCTTTGTTTTGTATGATTCCGTTTTAATTTTTTTTCTCATGCAGTCTCGTTCGTAACTGAACAGAAAAAAGAACTGCAATGAGAGGCGCACAATTTGTACCCATGGGAATATCTATGACCTGTTGATAAATAGTGTTTGAATGGATCAGATACTGCTGTTAACTGAAGTTCATTTAATACACAAAAACATTTGTTGGCATACCAACTTCACAGATGTTAGTTCAGTAAATAGACATGACGTCTTTAGAAGCACCAATAAGGGGTAAAGCTTTTAGTGATGTGACTTCTATGAGATTTAGACTAACAATATTTCATTTAAACGATAAATAGTTTGTATCTGAAATGAGGTAACAGTTAACCATGCCTCATTTTTGTCACAATCAGTCTAAGTGAAAATGTAAAAGATAGACTGTTGTTACGATCGTTTTTTTATTTATCACATTGGCTATAGGGGGAAGGTTTGGGCCCAATAAAACTAGTTTATCCCCGCCTCAGCAGGTTTGCGCCTGTCCTAAGTCAGGAAATTTATAAAGCCTTTGTGTGTCTTGTCTGTTTTCTAGTTAGTTCACTTTATGTCTATCGGAGTCTAGGAAGATACTTATTTCGCTGAACTTGATTACTCTTTTATTTAGGGGCCAACTCCGACCTACCGTTGGGTGTTGGGTTTCCTCACCGTTCATTGAAGATCTTATGGTGGCTTTGAGTTGTTATTGCTCCCCTTAGGGTCGTTGTCTCTTTGACACATTCCCCGTTTCCCTTCTTTTTCTTATTTTGCAGTCATGTACTTGAATATGTTATGACGATGCCAAAAGGAATATTTTAAACTAAATGGTATTTAATGATATCTAATAAGTAGGTAAAATCGGTACAGGTGTTCACTTTTTCAATTAAATGTGCTCTTTTAGGACTTATTCGTTGTTGATTTGCTGGCATCAGAACATCAGTTTTTTTGTAATAAATCATTGAAAACTTGTTTTAATTCTACATACATATATCTGTAAATAAACCATGTAAGGATATGGAGTAAATGCGCATGAGACAAAGTCTCCATAAACACATGGTAGAACCAAGCAATGGAACAACGCTTTTATTGTTGTTCTTTATCTTGAAGTCACCGAAAGGCCTTCAACAGTTAACTTTGCTCATATCTCATACGGCCCCTAGCACCGAGTTGAGTGGAATCCTTGCTTATTATCGAATAACACTACATGGTGAATGAAAGGATATGGAGTAAATGCACATGAGACAAAATTTCTACACATACATGATAAATACAAGCAAAGGAACAACTTTCATCTTGAAGTCACCATTAGGCCTTCAACAATGAGCTTTGCTCATACCTCACAGTAAGTTCAAGACGGTCCCTAGCACCGATTTGAGCGATATTCTTTGCTTAATGTCGATCAACACTACATCCATGTCTTTTCTGGTCATTGATGCGAGATTATCAACAAACATTAATTAAACTTGCAAAGTGCTCTTACAATCAGTGTCATCCGTTGCCCTACAAAAACACTAGTGTCTTAAAGCTAGTGGACGATTACAACATATAGACAAACACAGGGCACTCATCAAGTTGCATCCATGTTCATCCTTGTTTTTTTTAGCACATTCATCGTCAACAAACATAAACGTAACTGGCAGAATTTCCTACAATTATCCGTTGCTATACAAATAACTAGTGTCCTAAAGTAGTAAACAGATACAACATTTTGACAAACACCGGGCGCTCATCAAGTCTATTGTTAGAAAACTTGGCTTTATAAATTGGTGAGATATTGGCACTATTAACAGGCGGTCAGAATATTATTTGGAAATGAAATTCGACCAATCAATGATTGCAATCCCCCGCTAGCCTTTTTTGACCCCTATTGTAAAAAAAAAATACATGTATTTTTGGAACTGAATTTCTTTTCACCAGCCCAGTAGTCAGACTTGTCTGGCATGAAAATTTTTATCTTTCGTTTTATAGAAATTAACAGGGGTTATATAAAAATTCTAAACTCTTAAAATACTGAAGCTTTGTTTTTCTATGTTCCCGTTTTTGCCATTTCTATGGACTTTGATTTTTGCAATTATCACACCTCTTGTCCATTCGGTATTCTACTGCCGTTGTTTAGTAATGAATACTTCTGTCTTATTTTCTTTTGGTTATGATTTCCATATTATTACACCCCGCTTTAGCAACCGGGCGGTATATAGTGTTCACTCTGTCCGTCCGTTCGTTCGTTATTCCGTCCGCCATAGGGTTACACACTTTGTGGCGACAACTCCTCCTAGACTACTTGGTGAAATCGAAACTTTCACAACATGTTCAGTACACACTGCCATTGTGCACCATCTATTTAAATTTTGATTTGATTTTTTTTGGGGGCGGGGGTATATGTTAGTGAGCTTTGCTCACATTGTTTTTCTTGTTTAATTCAAATGCTCCTGATGAGGCGTTAGTCCTTGAATCATATGTACAGCATAACAGAATTTACTGTTTATCCTGCAACTTTAGACTTTTGTATTTTTCTTTCCATTGAAACAATCACTGGTACTGTAAGACACCAAATAACGTATGTTTGCTATATAGAATTTCAAAAAGTAACACATCTTTGAGAGTTTCAGGAAATTTACTAAAATTAGAATCAAAGTTTTTTTGCAATCTGACTATAGTAAATTATCATTATTAATGTGAGGAAATAAAAAGGAAACGGTTGCTATGTAGAATTTCAAAAAGTAATGGTCTTTGAGAGTTGAAGGAAATTTACCAAAAAGAGAATCAAAGAAATTTTGCTTTTGATAACAATTATTTTTTGCAAAGATTTGCAAAAGCTTTTCAAAATTTTACCTTGGTGCTGTTTGAGGGTTAGAGAAGTAACATGTGCCATGGATTTTAATTGGTTTTGTCAAGGGTTAGAAAATGACATAAACCAATCCGTCTTCAGTCAGGTCTTTCAAAACAATATATACCTCACTGATAGTGTGACGGGTGTCGTTAGCGGGGCAGGACATGCTTACCCTTCCGGAGCACCTGTTGTCACCGGTTTTCATGGGAGTTCACACTATGAGTGCCTTAGTTTTTAATAAATAACAAAATACCGAAGTTACTGTTAATTTATTTTCTGCATATGCGCATTTCGACTAATTATGTCTCATCTGATGTCGTCTTTTTATTTCCGTGCTTTTAGCTGTCTCACGTTCTTGTTTTGTCTTTGTTTTTCTTTGTTGCCGTTTTTGCCATGTCTTCGGATTTCGATTTTTGTAGTCTTCGCTTCCCTTGTCCCTTTGGTATTCTACTGCCGTCGTTTGCAACTGTATGGAAGTGAAAAAGATATGTTTAATAGGTAAAATAACAGGTCTTTAAGAATTTCAAGAAATTTACAAGAATAAGAATCAAATTTCTTTTGCGATCTGACTGCTGAAAATGATCATTGATACTATAAGGCACCAAAAATGATATGGTTGCTAGGTAAAAATTAAAAAAAAGTAATAAATGCGTCAGGAAATTTACCAAAATTAAAATCAAATTTTTGAAATAATAGTGTTCATATACTAGCTGATCATATCAAAGAGTTGTTTAAATATATGACTTCATGCTTGAATTTCAAAAATTATTAGTGTTTTTACCAAATCTGTCACCAAAGTCGAAATTCTTAAGGCTTAAATTGGATTCAAAGAGCAATTATAATTATTCCCCATAAAAATATAAACTACAAAACTATTATACGTCGAGTTCTAGTCTATGCTGACAACTTACTTTTTTAAACATTTTTTTGGTGCCTCAAGGGCATACCAAAAGTCTGCTATCATTAGTAAATCATATGCATATTATGAAACTCATATTGAGAGTTTCAGCTTCCAAAGAAGATACTTCAGAAGATTTCGCTTGTTACTTGATAACTCGAAATACAATTTCGCTCATATTTCCGAGTAGTTGATATGGCAAAAATCCGTAGGTTTTCAAAAAACGTTTTTT
>MJUU01070053.1:2915-16603 GCA_002080025.1 Modiolus philippinarum
AGCTATTGGACCAGTTGATGTATCCTTGAAAGCTGTCGAAGATTTGCATCACTTTCATGGAAAGTAATACTTGATTTCAACTTGTCATTGTCTAAGTATCCATAGCACCTTCCGAGTACCAGGGAAGGTATTGGACCAGTTGATGTATCCTTGTAAGCTGTCGAGTAGTTGTATCACTTTCATGGAAAGCATTACATGATTTCAACTTGTCATTGACTAAGTATCTATAGTAACTTCCGAGTACTAGGGAAGCTATTGGACCAGTTGATGTATCCTTAAAAGCTGTCGAGGATTTGCATCACTTTCATGGAAAGCAATACTTGATTTCAACTTGGCGTTGTCTAAGCATCTATAGTGTCTTCAGAGTACCAGGGAAGCTATTGGACCAGTAGATATATCCTTGAAAGTTGTGGACGATTTGCATCACTTTCATGGAAAGCAATACTTGATTTCAACTCGTCATTGTCTAGGTATCTATAGTACATCTCCCGGCACCTGAATCGGTTTTCAGGGGCTCTGTCTACAGAGCTGCCGGGCGCGTCCCCATCTGAGGGATAGGGGAATTACCCGTCTTTGCGTGCTAGTCAGGTCATAATACGGAAAGCCTTACCACGAACCATTGTAACCAAACTGTGGGGAGAAACGCCACGCTCAATGCAGCATAAAGACCCCTTCTATATTTCTCTAAATGCAGACGCATTGGGTGTCGTATGGAAGGCTAAATGTCTTGCCCCTACCCATTTCTCCCCTTTTCCAATGGCAATTAAAAGTCGTTGTCCCGATTGTCCCTTCCTCCTTTATTTCTTTCTTCTTTTACTTGCATTTTTTCAATTGATTAACTTGTTCTCGTCCTGATATACCTGAAATATCGTTTATTGGACGTTAAACTCTAACTAACCAATCAATCAATTTAAAATACCTTCCGACTACCAGGGAAGCTATTGGACCAGTTGATGTATCCTTGAAAGCTGTCGAGGATTTCCTTAATTTTCATGGAAAGCAGTACTTGATTTCAACTTGTCATTGTCTAACTATCTATAGTACCTTCCGAGTACCAGGGAAGCTATTGGACCAGTTGATGTATCCTTGAAAACTGTCGAGGATTTGCATCACTTTCATGGAAAGCAATACTTGATTTCAACTTGGCGTTGTCTAAGTATCTATAGTATCTTCCGAGTACCAGGGAAACTATTAGGCCAGTTGATGTATCCTTGAAAGCTGTGGAAGATTTGCATCACTTTCATGGAAAGCAATACTTGATTTCAACTCGTCATTGTCTAGGTATCTATAGTACATCTCCCGGCACCTGAATCGGTTTTCAGGGGCTCTGGCTACAGAGCTGCCGAGCGCGTCCCCATGTGGTGGATAGGGGAATGACCCGTCTTTACGGTGTAGTCAGGTCATAATACGGAAAGCCTGACCACGAACCATTGTAACCAAACTGTGTGGAGAAACGCCACGCTCAATGCAGCATAAAGACCCCTTCTATATTTCTCTAAATGCAGACGCATTGGGTGTCGTATGGAAGGCTAAATTTCCTGCCCCTACCCATTTCTCCCCTTTTCCAATTGCAATTAAAAGTCGTTGTCCCGGTTGTCCCTTCCTCCTTTATTTCTTTCTTCTTTTACTTGCATTTTTTTAATTTATTAACTTGTTCTCGTCTTGATATACCTGTAATATGTTTATTGGACGTTAAACTCTAACTAACCGCTCAATCAATCTATAGTACCTACCGAGAACCAGGGAAGCTATTGGACCAGTTGGTGTATTCTTGAAAGCTGTCGGGGATTTGCATCACTTTCATGGAAAGCAATACTTGATTTCAAATTGTCATTGTCTAAGTATCTATAGTACCTTCCGAGTACCAGGGAAGCTATTGGACCAGTTGATGTATCCTTGAAAGCTGTCGAGGATTTGCATCACTTTCATGGAAATACTTGATTTCAACTTGTCATTGTCTAAGTATCTATAGTACCTTCCGAGTACCAGGGAAGCTATTGGACCAGTTGATGTATCCTTGAAAGCTGTCGAAGATTTGCATCACTTACATGGAAATTGATTGAAACTTATTTTATTGTCTAAACATGGCAATTAGATTGGGCACAAATTATACAATTTAGAATTGCCCTTTCCAATAATTACATAATATACATACATAGACATAATAAATACAATTATTTCTTATACACGTTTACAAAATGGATAGCAACAAAGATGAGAATTACGCTGAGAAAAGGTAAATAAAAGGTATTAAGTGCCCGTTCGTTCGACTGATTGACAATAAAGTTAGTTTGTAAACCGCCATGTTTCTTTAATATATGTTTGAACGTGACTAAAAATGTCTAAGTCTCTATAGTGTCTTCAGAGTACCAGGGAAGCTATTGGACCAGTAGATATATCCTTGAAAGTTGTGGAAGATTTGCATCACTTTCATGGGAAGCAATACTTGATTTCAACTCGTCATTGTCTAGGTATCTATAGTACATCTCCCGGCACCTGAATCGGTTTTCAGGGGCTCTGGCTACAGAGAAACGCCACGCTCAATGCAGCATAAAGACCCCTTCTATATTTCTCTAAATGCAAACGCATTGGGTGTCGTATTGAAGGCTTAATGTCTTGCCCCTACCCATTTCTCCCCTTTTCCAATGGCAATTAAAAGTCGTTGTCCCGGTTGTCCCTTCCTCCTTTATTTCTTTCTTCATTTACTTGCATTTGTTTAATTGATTATCTTGTTCTCGTGCTGATATACCTGAAATATCGTTTATTGGACGTTAAACTCTAACTAACCAATCAATCAATTTAAAATACCTTCCGACTACCAGGGAAGCTATTGGACCAGTTGATGTATCCTTGAAAACTGTCGAGGATTTGCATCACTTTCATGGAAAGCAATACTTGATTTCAACTTGGCGTTGTCTAAGTATCTATAGTATCTTCCGAGTACCAGGGAAGCTATTGGGTCAGTTGATGTATCCTTGAAAGCTGTGGAAGATTTGCATCACTTTCATGGAAAGCAATCCTTGATTTCAACTCTCCATTGTCTAGGTATCTATAGTACATCTCCCGGCACCTGAATCGGTTTTCCGGGGCTCTGGCTATAGAGCTTCCGGGCGCGTCCCCATGTGGTGGATGATATTCTATAGTTGATGTATAAAGACCCCTTCTATATTTCTCTAAATGCAGACGCATTGGGTGTCGTATGGAAGGCTAAATGTCTTGCCCCTACCCATTTCTCCCCTTTTCCAATGACAATTAAAAGTCGTTGTCCCGATTGTCCCTTCCTCCTTTATTTCTTTCTTCTTTTACTTGCATTTTTTTAATTTATTAACTTGTTCTCGTCTTGATATACCTGTAATATGTTTATTGGATGTTAAACTCCAACTAACCGCTCAATCAATCTATAGTACCTACCGAGTATCAGGGTAGCTATTGGTCCAGTTGGTGTATCCTTGAAAGCTGTCGAGGATTTGCATCACTTTCATGGAAAGCAATACTTGATTTCAAATTGTCATTGTCTAAGTATCTATAGTACCTTCCGAGTACCAGGGAAGCTATTGGACCAGTTGATGTATCCTTGAAAGCTCTCGAAGATTTGCATCACTTACATGGAAATTGATTGAAACTTATTTTATTGTCTAAACATGACAATTGGATTGGTCACAAATTATACAATTTAGAATTGCCCTTTTCCAATAATTACATAATATACATACATAGACATAATAAATACAATTATTTCTTATACACGTTTACAAAATGGATAGCAACAGAGATGAGAATTACGCTGAGAAAAGGTAAATAAAAGGTATTAAGTGCCCGTTCGTTCGACTGATTGACAATAAAGTTAGTTTGTAAACCGCCCTGTTTCTTTAATATATGTTTGAGCGTGACTAGAAATTAGTTTGTTGGGTTCCTGATCTTGTTCTTCCAACCCATAAAGTAAGACGGCCAGATTTAATGGAATATTCATTGACGAAATGCCAGTAGTTAGTTTGTTTCTTTGAACACGAAATTTAGAGCAATTAATAAAAAAAAATGTTCTACTGACTCAGTGGCTGCACCAAATACACAAGAGGCATACTCAGATAAATTGCAGCGGAATAAGTCATAATTTAGAGAACTACAATGGTTTCTAAGTCGAGCGTGAATAATATTAAGGACTCGATTCCCAGTGTTAAAATGGCAAGGGGTTTAAAATAATGTAAGTATTTTATTTTAAGTTTACTTTTGAAGATATTGACCGAAGTTGCACTACGCAACTGTGTATCAAGATCATTCCAAAGTTTTAGTGTGGATGGAAAAGATGAACTCTGATAAATATTTAGATGGCACAGAGGTACAGTAACAGTTTGACTATTCCTCAAGTATTACATGGAAAGCAATACTTGATTTCAACTTGTCATTGTTTAAGTACATCGTATCTATAGTACATCCGTAGTAAGGGGGAAGCTATTGGACCATGTATCATTGAAAGCTGACGAAGATGCTGAAATAAACAATTTATAACTATTTTACTACAAATGCAGTTAATTCTCACCATAGGTAGATATAACAGAAAACATCAACCAACCCATACACTATGAGCTACGGCTATGCCTAGAATTGGTTTTTAGGTCTCATTTGGCATACATGTCATATGTCAAGAGACATAATTTGCCGAAATGCGCATATGCAGAAACTAAATTAACAGTAACTCCAGTATTGTGTTATTTGTTACCACTGGGTCGATGCCTCTGCTAGTGTACTGTTAGTCCCCCAGAGTGTACTCACCAGTCAAGTAGTCAGTACTTCGATGATGACCCGAAAACCGATTTTATTTTAAAACTTGCAATATCTAAATTTTACCAAGTTTTTTTTTAAACTAAGGAGTATCTCCATCATCTCCCTCTGCCCTTAGCTGAATTTTGGCTTTTCTATTTAGATTCTTTTGATTTTTTTGTTCTCCATCAGCATTCAAACGTATTTCGGTTTATGGACTTTCAAATGTTTTGATTTGATCTGCACTAAAAAGTCATAATTTGTCGAAATGCGCATATGCAGCAACTAGATTAACAGTTACATCGGTATTGTGTTATCTGTGATAAATTATTAAAAGAAGGAGCAAACTTCATAGAACACGATGTCCCGTACAGTCATTTGTCAGGGTTTCAGTGTTTCAACCGCATCAAGTTGGCACCTGCTATCACCCATGTTTTCATTTGGCCTGTGCTGATCTTTGTGTATGTGTCTGCCTTTGCTTTTTCTTTTGCTTTGCTGCACTCATGTTATGTCTTTGTTTCTTCTTGTTTCCGACCTTGCATTATTCGTTTTGAGACTTGACTGTTCGATTGCTTACTTGATTGAGGTAGTACGGCTATATTTAGAGAGAAAACTTGAGAGTATCACTGGTATAGATAAAATACACGGTTACATTCAGCTAGTCAAGCCCAGTCCATGATAACATGACAATAATCATATACCTGCCATGAATTATTTCGATTCTAATATATCGGTATATCTTTCACTAATGCAAGAAATTCATCGTCTTTTTCTCTCGTTTCTGATTCAGGGTTAGCCTGCATACAAAACATCGACAAACGAATTACAAAGGGGAAATTCTAAAAATAAAATAAATCATGGTATTTCATAATTAACACCAATAGAGACGACCTTAAAAAGAAAAAACAAATGAACAAGAACGCCACAAACCTAAGCACTAGCAGTGTGATCCCTGTAAAAACTGTAGGTAATCGTCAGGTGCTCCATCTTCGCTAGCCAAGGGTTATCATCCGCTTCCCTCCTCTTCACAGGAGCGGATCGTAACCCTTGGCTAACGAAGATGTAGGTGCTCCGGAAAGGGTAAGTAAGATCTGCTCCACGCGTGGCACGATTTATTTTAAGCCAATCTATGAGAATCATACTTTTGTCTTCAAGGGTTTTGGCCGCCGTGCGCGGTCCCGGCTTATGAATAGGCAACCTCTGAGCTTGGAGTATGAGTCTTCCTAACAGAGGACCCCGAGGGAACCCCGGGGTATAGAAATAGGACCTAGTATCTCCGGCTTGCGGGGTGTGACCCCTCCTAAACGGGGGCTGACCCCGAGGGTCCCGGGATATAGAAATAGGACCCATTTCGTGGTTGTGCGGGATTAATAGATACACAACTCATCTTTCGGATGGGGTGTAAACTCAGGTCCACGTGTTGGAAGAATTGCCACGCTTCCTGCACGTTAAAGAACCCTTGTAGCAAGCTCTTTTTGGGTTGGTCCGTAGGTGATCGGCTACAAGGCTAAATTCCCCGCCCTTGACGATTTCACCCTACTTTTCCAGTGGCAGTCAGAATTTCCCGTCCCATAGCCCTTTTTATACCCCAAAGTGATTATTTATTAACAAACTTGTTCTCGTCTTGATATAGCTGAAATATTGCTGAGTAGACGTTAAACAATATTCAATCAATCAATCAATCAAGGGTTTTGGTTAAGGTATCATAATCCAGATGAACAAAAGAAAGTATTTTCATCAGCATACTTGCTTGATATTTTTTTTAAATGTGAATGAAGTTAAATAGTTTTCTTCTTGTGGAACGCCTTTATTTGTCTCTGCTCACTTTCTTACATCGCCTTCAACCTTAATTTGTTGCATTTTTTCGATTAACAATCCTACAGACCATTAGCTGATAGTTTGAACAGTAAATTTTGATGAGGTAAGTAGCCGAATACTTTGCCAAGATCCATTAATTTTGCTGCAACATAATATTTCGAGTTTCCAGACGTGTAATTGTCTTGGTAATTTTGCTTGGTGTCCGTGTCCTTATCTAAATGCACAAAGAAAATTGTGAAAAATCTTTTTTTGTAATGTCCCAACAATTAGAGACAATTGGCTTTCAAGAGTTTTTTTTCAAAAACTTTGGACAATATTTTCGAGGCGATGTGTTTTACTTCCAAAGGATCTTTTTTTTTGAAAAGGAGTATATCTTAAGCAAGTTTCTATTTGACTGGAAACACATAAGTTGACAAGATTTGTGATATCTTGGTTCAAAATGGATACCCTGAGATTTCAACAGTTTTGTCGATATATTCTCAACGCCTGTGGCCTTTCTTATATTGACTTCTGCAATAATTTTTTACCAGTAGCTTCTGATGAATTGAGTCTATTGGTGGCTTTTTTGACATATTGATGTTTTTCATGAGATTGTATATGGTGAGCTCCCCTGTCATGGCATATCAGTATTTTCTGTCTTCTTTGGTGAATACTGAGGTAAATTGAGTAGTTAGAACTTCTGCCTTATGCAAAAAGTATTGTGTTCATATTATCCGTTTGGGGAGTAACTCTGACTCTTGGCTCAGGGTTCCAACCTTTTTGAACATGGACCTCTGGACTACAACACTAGGGCTCCGGGCTCAAACACATTGTTGTCACAGGGGCCCGTGTTTCACTAACCAGGCTCTGGGCCTAGCATACATGGGCTCCGGGTCCTCAAAAAGCTGTGGAGCCACTGTTTTTCTCAAATCTGTTATTGTTCCAGTTTCTATACATAGTGCTCCCAATCAGTATCACTCAAGGATAAAGTCGCTTTCTACGAATATGTCAGTTGTGTTGTTCGTGTCTATCCTTCCTGGATTTCGTTGTGCTTCTTTTTCTCTTTTTTTCCATTAAATACCCGTTGGGCTGAGAATACAGAATCAATATCTTACTTTTTCTCTGATCTCATCTAAACGGGTGGCTACTTTTCCAGTGGCAGTCAGAATTTCCCGTCCCATGGCCCTTTCCATACCCCAAAGTGATTATTTATCAACAAACTTGTTCTCGTCTTGATATAGCTGAAATATTGCTGAGTAGACGTTAAACAATATTCAATCAATCAATCTAAACGGGTGGTCACGCCAAGCCCTCGAGTATATCTTTCAAACTTGAGTTTAAGTCAACTAGTGTAACATTTTTGTCTTGATTTAAACCATCAATACAGTGTAGGGGGTACTGGGGAAGGCGGTGGCCCATGGGTCAATCAAGTAGTACGCTTTCCATCAGTGCCTGAGGGTTACGCTCCACTTGAGTATACCATCTTTGGAACACTTGATACTTTCTGGTGGAGATCCCTAGAATCACAAAGTATCGCCCCTGTTGGAACTCCGTGCTGGGTGGGTGACAAATGTGGTGAAATCTCCTTTCTTTCCACATGGTACAACAAACCCCTCAAAACCAACCTGTTCCAAATACAAAAAAGAAAATCAGACAATTCTATTCCAGAAGCTGAAGAAAACAGTTGGACAAAATTCATTGTGTTGACTGGATCACCTGACAAATCAATATCAAAAATCAACCCTTTTGCTATACACAAGACCATACACAGCATTAATGGAACTGTGAAAAACGTCTCCGGAATGCGATCAGATGATTTACTAATTGAAGCTACTTCAAAAACTCAATGTGAAAATTTACTTAAAATAACTAAAATTTTAGAATTCAAAGTTTCGGCATCTCCTCGCAGAACTCTTAATAGCAGTCGCAATATTATGAGAGATAGAAGTCAGTATCTTTCAGAACTAAGTGATGGGGAAATTTGTGACGAATTATCACAACAAGGCGTCACAAAAGTACAGATTTATTTCGAAAAAGTCAGAGAGCGCTGTTAAACTTAATACATTGTACTTTTCTTTTAACCTTCAATCAATCAATTCCTCCAACATCATTGAAAATTGGTCCCTTTGGTATAAAGGTGGACAAATTCCTACCAAACCCTGTTAGATGTTTCACTTGCCAAAAGTTTGGTCATGGCACCAAACAATGTAGGGGCAAGTCGAAATGTTTTAAATGTGGAGAGGAGGGACACCAGGGTACCGAGTGTGGTAATGCACAGAAATGTGAAACTGTGGCGATGCGCATATGGCCTCCTCACGGAATTGTCCACTTTATACCAAGGAAAAGGAAATTTAAAAAGCTTAAAACGGAGAAAAACATTTCGTATAGAGACGCACGTCAACAAATTTCCTTATCAAAAACATATTCAACAGCAACATCCTCATATGCAGAAAAAGTTAAAAAAGAAAACTAACTCATTCTCGCATGTTGAAACCCAAACAAATTATACTTGGCCAATTGACACTCAAATCCAAAGACCATTACCTGTAATAACTGAAACGAAAGAAAAAATCATCACTCCATCAAAATTTTAAAAAAGCATCAAAGTCAACCAAGTCAACACAATCATCGCAATCAATACAATCTGTGTCCAAATCTCCCTCCAAAGTTCAATCCTCTTCTAAAAACAAAAATTTGAAAACTAAAATTGCTACAGCCAGCCAACAGAAAACTGCAGAATGTTCGTCTACATCAGAAAATAAAAAAACACCTAGAAGTGCAAATAGCCACAGACAGAGTAGACTCGAGAAGTCCAACTCGGCTATTAGCACTTCTAAAAGATATGAAAGCCTGTCTTCAGACGAAGACAATGGCACATCTAAAACATCCGGCAAACGCCAAAAACCGTGGTGGGATGTTAGCATTTGGGGACCATTAGATTCCCACATGAATACATTTGAACCGGATATCAACATCGAAAGTGAAAAACCACACAGTAGGTCTTCGTCTGTAAATGGTTCATCGTCTCGTCATCCCTCGGTTTCCCGAAAAGGAAATATCTCACCAATACGACTAAAATGAACAATATAATTCAATGGAATTGCCGAAGTTTTAAGATAAATTTTATTGAAATAACTCTATTAATTCAAGCTTTTAATCCTGTGGCATTTTGCTTTCAGGAAACGCACCTGAAGAAAATTGGTACGTTAAATGTAAATCACTACTCCCTCTACAGCACTTATGTTCCTGAGAATGAACGAGCTGCTGGCGGCTCAACCATTCTTGTCAGCAACAATATTGTCCACAGTACTGTTGATCTAAATACCGATCTCCAGGCTGTTGCAGTGAGAATTTCTTTAGATAAAACGATCCCATTATGTTCTGTTTATTTACCACCAAATTTCAACCCCAGTCTTAGTCAATTTATAAACTTGACAGACCAACTCCCCTCCCCATATATAATAATGGGTGATTTCAATGCGCACAATCCATTGTGGGGTAGTTCTGCTTTGAATGACAAAGGTAAAAAGAGTGAAGACATAATGTCGCAGGAAAGTTTATGTATCTTAAATGACGGTTCAAACACCTATTTACATCCTGAAAATGGGGCTAACTCAGCTATAGAACTAACTATAACTGACCCATCTCTACTGTTGGATTTCTCATGGAAAGTACACGACGACTTAATATGTAGTAGTGATCACTTTCCGATCATTCTTCAACATCTTTATTCTACTACCGGAGGAAAGCCACAGCGCTTTAAATTTGATAAAGCTGATTGGTCACTCTATGAAAATTTATGCAGAGAAGAATTGAAATCTGAATTGTTTGAAGATGTTCTTGAACCCTTACGTCTTTTCAATGAAAAAATACTTTCCATTGCAGATAAATCTATACCGAAAACCTTGGCAAACCCAAAACGGCCTGGGAAACCCTGGTTTGACGATGACTGTGATGATGCTCTGAAAAATCGTTAAAAGGCAGAGCAACTTTTCCATAAACATCCAACGACAATCTTGGCAATTTTCGTGTTTTTCGTGCAAAAGCTCGAAGAACCTTGAAACAAAGAAGACGCACTTCTTGGCGCAACTTTGCCTCTAAATTAAATTGCCACACACCTATGAACAAAGTACGGAATATGGTACAAAAAATCAAGGGTAAAAATGGGAAAGCTAACGTCCATCACATCGAAAACGGACAAGATATTTTAACATCTGAAAAAGATATTGCAAATAAAATTGGAGAAACTTTTGAAAAACATTCTTCTTCTAAAAATCAAGGACCCACATTCCAGAGAATTAAAGTACAAAAAGAACGAAACAAACTTAACTTTAAATCTAAAAATACACATTATTTTCGATGGATAAACTTAAACAATCCTTGGATAAGGCACATGACACGGCATGTGGCCCTGACGATATCCATTATCAACTCCTCAAACATCTTCCTTTAACAACTCTGGAAATTCTTTTAAACCTTTTTAATAAAATTTGAGAAACAGGGAAACTACCACCTATGTGGAGACAAGCAACTATAGTAGCTATTCCAAAACCAGGTAAAGATCATTCCGAACCATCTAATGGAACGGATGATAAACAACCGTCTTGTTTGGTATATCGAATCGAACAATCCTCTGTTGAACATCCAAAATGGATTTCGACAAGGTCGTACAACAATAGACCATCTAGTTCGATTCGAAACATTTATCAGAAATTCATTTTTAAAGAAAGAACATGCAGTGTCTATCTTTTTCGATATTGAAAAAGCATATGAAACAACATGGAAATGTGGCATTTTAATAGATCTTTTTGATATGATGTTGAGAGGAAGTTTACCAAATTTTATTGAGAACTTTCTCAAGGATCGTGAATTCAATGTTAGAGTAAACTCTACATTTTCTGACTCGTTTGAACAAGAGATGGGTGTTCCGCAAGGAAGCATCCTCTCTGTTACACTATTTAGTATTAAAATAAATAGTTTGGCCCAGGTTTTAAAAGATAACATTGATGGATCTCTTTATGTAGATGATTTTCTGATTTGCTATCGTGGCAAAAACTTGAATAACATAGAACGTTAATTGCAATTATGTCTAAACAAAATCAAAAAATGAACAGTTGAGAACGGTTTTAAATTTTCAAGCACGAAAACAGTCGGGATGCATTTCTGTTGTAAGCGGATAAGACCCAGAGCTTAAACTATACAACAACTCTATAACTATTGTAAAAGAGGCCCAAATTCCTTGGTTTAATCTTTCAAAATTGACAGTAAACTTTCCTTTCTTCCCCATATCAAAATGCTAAAAAATAAATGCCTTAAGGCATTAGATATTTTAAAAGTTGTGTCAAGTACTGATTGGGGTGCGGATAGCACAGTTTTATTAAATTTATATCGATCGTTGATTCGATCAAAATAAGTTTATGGATGTTTTATTTACGGTTCCGCCGGTAAATCATACATTAAATTATTAGATAACGTTCACCATTAAGGTTTGCGTCTTTCATTACGTGCGTTCAGAACTTCCCCGTGGAAAGTCTGTATGTTGCAGCTAATGAACCTTCCTTGGAAGACCGACGTGTTAAACTTGGTTTACAATATGCAACAAAGCTTGAAGCGTATCCTTCCAATCCTTCCCACAACTCTGTTTTAAAACCTCTTCACAAAGCTGACTATGAAAAACGTCCAAACGTTATAAAACATTTTGGTCTTCGTACTTGAATCTGCTAACATCAATTTGGATGAAATAGCACCTATAGAAACTCCCAAAAAAACCTCCATGGCTGAACCCAAAACCAACATTTAATTTTGAACTACGCAAACACAAAAAGGTTGATACTAATCCTCTGGTTATCCTGCAGGACTTTGCAAGAATTAAATCTGAACATCCTGAATACTTGCAAATTTACACAGATGGCTCTAAGGATGGAGACAGAGTGGCTTCTGTAGCCGTTTTTGGAGAACGTACAGCAACTCTCCCATTACCATCCTCTAGTTCCATATTTACTGCTGAAGCAAATGCTATTTACTCAGCGCTTAAATTTGTAGCTTTATCGCAATCAAATAAGTTGATGATCTGTTCCGATTCACTCTCATGCCTATTGGCAAATGAAAGTCGAAAAACAAAACACCCAATTATTTTGAAAATAGCCGAATTCTACAAATCTCTTGTAGCATTAGGCAAAGAAGTCATTTATGATTGTGATTTTGATTAATTCAATACTACAGCGGTTTACAAAAAGCTTTTCAAAATTTCACCATGGTACTGTTTGAGGGTTAGAAAAGTAACATGTACCATGGATTTCATTGGTTTCTTTGTCTAAGGGTTACAAAATGACATTTACCAATCGGCTACCAAACAGACCTTTCAAACACTATATGCCTCACTGGTAGTGTAACGGGTGTCGCTAGCGGGGCTGGACATGCTTACCCTTCCGGAGCACCTGATGTCACTACCGGTTTTCATGGGAGTTCACACTATGAGTGCCTTAGTTTTTAATGTCGTCTTTTTATTAGCTCACCTGGCCTAAAAGGCCATGTGAGCTTTTGCCATCACTTGGCGTCCGTCGTCTGTCGTCCGTCGTCCGTCCGTCCGTCCGTCCGTCTGTCCACAATTACAAAAAAATCTTCTCCTCTGAAACTGTTCAGCCAATTTTTATGAAACTCTGGTGGGATGTTCCTTGGATGGTCCTCTTCCAAAATTGTGTCCGATGACCCCACCCTCAAACCAAGATGGCCGCCAGGCTAAAAATAGAAAAAAGGGGGGATGAAATTTTAAAAATCTTCTCCTCTGAAACTACAAAGCCAATCTAAGCCAAACTTTCTTGAAATGATCCTTGGGTGGTCCGTTTTCAAAATTGTGTCCGATGACCCCGACCTCCGATCAATATGGCAGCAAGGCTAAAAATAGAAAAAAGGGGGGATGAATTTTGAAAATATTCTCCTCTGAAACTATCATTTGGATTGTAACCAAACTTTGCTAAAATGGTGCTGTGGTGGTCTCCTTCCAAAATTGTGTCCGGCATTACCGACCTCTGACCAAGATGGCCGCCACAGCCGATCAAAGTTTAACATAGAACCCTATGGGAATTCCGTTGATTTTTTTTCTGAAACTACTCACTCAGTTGGAACCAAACTTT
>MJUU01070053.1:18999-31740 GCA_002080025.1 Modiolus philippinarum
TTTTCTTTTAGATAGATCAGAGATATGTCCCTGGATAGATAGATAGATAGATAGATAAAACTTTATTTTGATTCGGCATATTATACAACATACAAACATAAGCTCTAAGGAGCTTTTTACCGAATACATAAAACATATAACTAACATTAAAACAGCAAAGCATGCACATATAAAATATGTTTACTTATATAGGTCTATATACTCTTGTGATTTCATGTTTATGTGCGTATATTTAGTTCTTTCAGTTTCATTTTTCACAATAGACTCAGTCCTGTTCCCACTGTTGTTACGATTCTCGCCAGAGTTAATACGATTTTTTTTTTTTTTTTTTTTTTTTTATCACATTGGCTATAGGGGAAGGTTTGGGCCCAATAAAACTAGTTTAACCCCGCTGCAGCAGGTTTGCGCCTGTCCTAAGTCAGGAAATTTATTAGGCCTTTGTGTGTTTTGTCTGTTTTCTAGTTAGTTCACTTTATGTCAGTGGGAGTCTAGGATGATGTTTATTTCGCTGAACTTGATTCTTTATTTAGGGGGCGACTCCGACCTGCCGTTGGGTGTGGGGTTTCCTCATCGTTCATTGAAGATTTTATGGTGGCTTTGAGTTGTTATTACCCTTTGGGTCGTTGTCTCTTTGACATATTCCCCGTTTCCCTTCTTTTTCCTATATAAGACAGTCACAACACTTAAGTTAAAAGATAATACACATTAATAAAAGTACAGTATCAATACATGGGTTGCACATCTTTTCCAATCCGGATTTGACTCGTCATTTAGACGAGGTTATCTGGGGTCAACCGGAGGAAAAATGACGTAATCCAACGTTGGAGCAAGGGACAGATATATTCTACCAACGAATCTTACATTGTTATTCAACATATGGGTAAAAAATCGTTTTCAACTAACAAAGAAATCCACAAGGAACATTTCCAACCCACAAAAAACGAAACTAGAATGGAAATGAAGAAATTACTATCATTGTCTATCAGCGTCTTGGAACCAGTTTTGTACCAGATTACTCCTTGTTTGGCTAAAATAATGAGCGATCCCGCAAATGCGCAATCGGTGTTTAGTAAAACAATGAGCATACATCACAGTTAATTTCAAGCCGTAAAATGCAAACATGATAAATAATTTGTCTTTGGGATTAAAGTTTTGAATTAATAGTGTGGATTCAGCTAGTTGTTTAGCCAAAACAGTAATAATTATTTTAATCAGAGACCAGAGACATTTGTATGTCTCTGTTTCACAGAATTTATTTTATTCATACGTTTATAACCCGGAAACAGTACATATCCAGTCCGGTAACTCAAAACACTTCCGCCTTCCGGTTGTTACCTGTACAGGTATTTTGAAAATCATTTATGATTCAACTCGTCAAATGACGGAATTATACCTTTTTGTCGTCCTGTTAGGACTACCCCTTCATAGTAAGTACAAAGAGTTAAAACGAATGCAACTTGTATGATTACAAGGACAATATTTTAAACTAGCGTGTGTGATCAAAACACCTGTCAAACCAAAATGGCGTCAAAGGAACCAAAACAAATTTGTAAAATATTATTAAATGTAGTTACAATTGATTGAAGTCTGTTTATAGTTT
This sequence comes from Modiolus philippinarum, assembly GCA_002080025.1. Lineage (NCBI taxonomy): Eukaryota > Metazoa > Mollusca > Bivalvia > Mytilida > Modiolidae > Modiolus > Modiolus philippinarum. The sequence goes on from MJUU01070053.1 coordinate 20,600, forward strand.
TCTTGATTGTTTTATGAATCAAAATATACTGCGGAAATAATGATGGTAGAACGTTATATTGTTCCTGAAATGCGCACCTTTTACTTAGATCAATAATGCCATATTTTGTTTAGGAAATATCCTCAGTTCACTTTTGTTTCTGAGATTTATCCCTCTGATTATGCCAATTTTCCCGGCAATCAATCTCTTTGCTCTTTCTCTAAAGAGGAAATTTAAGGGGGGCATTTGTGTTAAAAAGACCCTTTCACAATAACTGCGTTGCTACGATTTTGAGTGGAAAATGATGGTAGCAGGACGTTTCAGCCATAGTGTAACCTCAGACTTGGACATTTCGGCCATCCCATCATATGCTAATACTGCATAATTACATCTCACATGCATGTGTCTTACTGATGGATTTTTACAGATTGCTGTAATATAGTGTCATTAATTGGGTTTTTTCAATCCTAAAACTTTGATAATCTATCCTATGGGAAAAGCCTAAAAAAAATGTATAGTCTTGAACCTTCAGTTTACGCAATTGCAGAGTAAACCGTAATTCAATCCATCAAAATCATTAAAATATATGAGTGCACAATGTAATTATTTGATTAAAAACATGACAGCCAGTTTTTGTCTGAGGTAATTGTATAGTTGGTGCAGTAAATACATGATGTCATTGTCGATGTACATGAATTTCGATGTGCTATACCCAAACTTTCTCTAGTATCAGTATCTTATTATAGTTAATCAAAGCCCCACTAACGTCGAAATCAATGCACAAAAAGTAATTGGCTATTTTTTATAATTCAGAAAATTTTGCGGATTTGTAACACTTTCTAGCACACACTCCTGGCAGGGCCGAAACGTCCAAGTCCGAAATTACACATGGCAGAAATTTCAAATGGCTGAAGTGTTTTAGGGCTGAAATGTCTCGAAATCAAAATGATAACATATATTATGATGTTACAATTTACCCACTCAAACGCATATGATGGCATGTGCAAAATTCAGGAATATACTGTAGTTTTTGTGAAAGGGTCTATTGACAAAAATTCAAAATGCATGTAATTATATATAAGAGATTTTAATGTATGAGATAAAGGACCGTTTAATTTTCTTCTCTTCTTCTTCTGCCGGTATTGGAATGAGTTATACTCTGACATTCAATTTACAAATATGTAGCAAATTTTCAGTTCACTCACATGGTAAAAAAATTTTGTTTTATCTTGTACCGTATATAGTGCAGTCATGTTAATGTGAGGGTGGCACAGGGTTATTTTTAGGGCAGCGTGTTTGCCGTTTTTTATTTCATGTGTTGTCGTGTTGGAGGGTTATTATTTGCCATGTTTAGTGCAAACCTAAAAAAAAGGCATTGTGCAAGCAAATCTCTAATTTTTCGCTCCTCGTGTAGGGACAATATATTTCTTAGTACCCCCTATACCACCCTCAAATGTGGTTCTAAACTTCATGCTACATAATGAAATGAATGAAAATATTAAGACTTTCACAACATGATACATGTATGAGTAGAACTTGTCAGCTGAGATATTGTTATTCACAGCAGGTATGGGCCCAAAGATTTCATATGCTAAACATCATTAATACATGACACATGACAAAGTATTATGATATGTAGTTTGTCTGATATCAGATCTATATCTTAAAAACGGTGTACTAGTATTAAAAGATCATGAATAATAAATCTAGCATCCTTATTGAAGAAAACTGGAAACATTACAGAGCAAAATGGGAGCATATACAATATAGATTATTATTTAAAACACATTTACAATATATACATTGCTCAAACTAACAAAATCACTGTGTACAACTTTCACCTCAAGGGAATTGCCACTCTCTGCAAGGGAACTGATTTTACAATTGGAGAAAATCATTAAATCACCATGAGGGAACACACTTCAGACCCCCTCCGCTGCTCCCGACAACTCAGACTGTCAAAAAAGTAAACATGACTCATAAAAAAAAACAACTTGGACTGTGCAAAACAGAAAAGGATCTATACAAGTACAGAGAGTAATGATTGAATTAGAATTCAATATGTGTATGTTTTGTTTTCAAGTGTCCAAGAATAAGATTTGGGTCAGTTTGAAGGTTAAGTACATGTTGTACATGTCATTGGTTTTTCCGATTTAATTGATGTATTGTTAATTTTCCCCATGACATGGGACCTCGAGTCCTTTTGGAAAATGATAAGAGAAAATCACTACGGTCCTTTGACAGTACTAAGTATATCACACAATTTTCAACCTACAAAATGTACATGTACATTGTAGTCTCCTAGTAAAAGCCAAGCATGCATGTAAAGTTTCATATCAAATAAACAGGGAAAACTATTTAACTTCTCTGTTGAACCATGGTCTCTTCATTGACCTGCCTAATTTTGTACATGTCTTGTTTTACATTCTCACCGTGTATCAACCGTACACAGGATATAGGTATCAGGAATGGTTTTCGTTTAAAATGCAATGAAATCTACCATTAGTGTACGGAGGTACATTGTACCAGTATAAACCAGTCTATAGTTACTTAGTAGCTATAAACTGGATCCATGTACACTAATGGTAACCATCATTGAAATTTAAACAAAAAACCAGTCTTGGTACCTATATACATGTATCCTGTGTATGGATGATACACGGTGATTCTAAATGAATTAAACATTCTAGACCTCTTCCTTGCCAGTTCATTGGCTGACTTGTGTCATTTCATAAATAATTTTACACATTGGATATTTTCACAATCATTTATTCTTATTTGCCAATTGTCTGAGTAGTCTTACTTATTAACAACCAATAAAATATGTCTTAAAATTTTACACAGAACATATATGGTCTTAGTAATTTAGTCTCCTAATCCGGCAGATTTGTCTTGTTTTATATTCTAGAAATTTAAGGTAGTTCGACACTAATACACGGCGCATTCGATTGGCGCATTTGCGAAACACGAGTCGGATGCGGAATTGACTTGATTTTCAAACCTGAATATTCCTGTATTGGCCTATTCACTGTGACGTCATAATAGATTGATATACACTTTCCCGCGAATTAGTTCCCTTTCCCCGTAAATATTGTCTATTTCGTAAACTATATAAAATATCTCTCTTAATCGAACGGTGACATATAGATTTTTTCAGCGTAACAGATAGCTTAGGTGTATGTCTCTGAAATATCAAAAAATTTAAAAAATCTATCTGATATTTATTTTATATGAAAGATAAACAATAAGCATGTTCTCACAGTTCCCTATATATTCTTTGTAAATATTGGTGAAAAAATCTGAATTTGGCCTGATTTTCAAAGCCAGATAACAGGAAAAGATGATCGGTGACATATCATTTTTATTTTATTTTTTGAGTATATAGGTTAAAACCTACAAAATATCTAAAAAGAAAAAAATTCTGTCTGATATTTTTATTAGGATCGAACTACCTTAAAAGTATTCCAAATATTAAACCTCATTTCAGATTTCTTCTTTGATGGTCAGAGTACATATATGTAGCTTCTGTTTTTCATAGACCACTTGTTCTTTTTTGTCAATATGTATAACCGCCGTGCGCGGTCCCGGCTGAAGAATAGGCCCGCAGCATCCTCTGAGCTTGGAGTATGAGCCATCCTAACAGAGGACCCCGAGGGAACCCCGGGATATAGAAATAGGACCCAGTATCTCCGGCTTGCGGGGTGTGACCCCTCCTAAACGGAGGCTGACCCCGAGGGTCCCGGGATATAGAAATAGGACCCATTCCGTGGTTGTGCGGGATTAATAAATACACAACCCATCTTTCGGATGGGATGTAAACTCAGGTCCACGTGTTGGAAGAAATGCCACGCTTCCTGCACGTTAAAGAACCCTTGTAGCAAGCTCCTTTTGGGGTGGTCCGTAGGTGATCGGTTACAAGGCTAAATTCCCCGCCCTTGACGATTTCACCCTACTTTTCCAGTGGCAGTCAGAATTTCCCGTCTCATGGCCATTTCCATACCCCAAAGTGATTATTTATCAACAAACTTGTTCTCGTCTTGATATAGCTGAAATATTGCTGAGTAGACGTTAAACAATATTCAATCAATCAATCAATCAATATGTATAATGCTACGACTTGTCTACTGTGCCTAAAGATGACCTGTATCCATTGGTATACAGTACAGAAAGAGTGGTACCGTGACAAATCACTGTGATAGACGTGTCCCACTCTGAGAGTGGATCTAAATATCTTTTTTCCTATTTGAGATAATTTCCTACTCTCTTTTGTATTAAGAGTGGTGTATCATACCACTTAAAATGCAGAAAAAATAATTGAGATATCTCTTAAAGATAAAAAGTTATTCAGTTTCACTCTCAGAGTGGGACATGTCTATCACGGTGATTTGTCACGGTACAACTCTTTCTGTACTGTATCTGTGACCTTTGATTAAGGTTTGGAGATCCACAGAGACCATAATATCAGGTCTCAATTTATCCATCTTTGTGCATGTTAAAAATTTAGCAAAACATTTTGGTATCTCCAAAAAGGGGGAGAATTACACATACGCAAACTTACCATACAGTTACTACTGAACTACTACTTTACTTTCATTTTTATGTATCTTTCAGGTTTAGCTTTAGAATGTTATGTATGTGAAGCACAAAACAATAACAAAGACAAGTGTGTAAAAACTACCATACAATGTCGACAAGAAGAAGATACATGTCGTACACAGATTAAATGGCAACGTAAGTTCATGATCATTGTTGGACAAACATTTCATGAAAGGTTTTTAGCTCGTAGCTTTTTATATTAAACGAATGTCATTGCCGATATGTACATGTATTAATCACAGTCATGCAGAATTCCTCCACAATAAAAGCATGATCAGTTGCCTACTAGTATGTTTCTACCCCTATAGGCATTAAGATAGAACCACCCAGAACAACTTTTGTGCAGCTTAATAAGGTGTACATGGTGTACACTTCAAAACAAAATGATTCTTGTAGGGGAAATTTTATGTAATTTTCTCACAAATGTAGAGAAAAATACCCCACACAAATATTTCCACATGTAGGATATCAGCAAATGAACACATGTAAAAAAGGCAGCCACATGTAGGATATCCCAAAATTCGAAAAAACATTGCAATGAAGATGTGTACAGCGCCAAAGAGTTTTTGATATGAGTAGGTAGGCTGGTGATTTTTTTTTTGATGAAAGATGACAAAAAGAGGTCAATTACAAAAAAAGATGTAATAAAAATATAATATCCTTTTTTAGGGGGGATTGAGATAAAAAAATTAGTAGGTAGGATTTTTATCAGTAGGTTGATAAACAGCTAACAAACATTTTTTTTAAGATCAGCCTTACCCCCACAAAAACTTGAGAATTCATCAGGTGCTCCAGAAATGTAAGCATGATCTACTCAAAGTATGGCAACTGTCACACTGCCAAAGACATGTTCGACATGAAATCATAGTCCATGTTTGTCAGAACAGTTGATGGGGAAAAAATTGGTCAATCCAGGGAAAAAAGTGGGGTTCCAGTCGATTTTTCTCTAAATGTTGCAAGAAATTTTAAATTTTCCAGAAAAAAGTGGTTCCATGATCCTCCTGGATGTGCATGCCAACAGAAAAATGTTGACTGAATTATATTTGTAATTCACTCTAAATATAAATACAGAAGTTACTGTAAATTTTAGTTTCTGCAAATGGCAATTTTGACACCAGTGCAGATCAACTCAAAACATTTGGAAGACCATAAACTGAGATATGTGTAAATGCTGATAGAAAACAAATAACTAAGGTTCTAGTTTTAGCACCATACCTGCCTTTTACTTAAAGATGACATTCTATATATTCACATAAATGTACATTATTTTTGTTACAGAGCCTTTATTTTGGCAAGCCAGAAGTCACAGATACCACTACATTTCTAAAACATGTGATACATCGACACATTGTCAACAAGAAAGTGTAGGTTTGGGTGTTAGATGTATGAGGGATTGGTATAGAGATTGGACTTGTGTTGAGTGTTGCCAAGGGGACAGATGTAATTATTATACCACGGTAAGTTTTATGTCTATGCCTCCACAGTTTGAAATTTCTCACTCCTTATCAAATGAAGAGGCTTTTTTTTTGCGTCTGTTTAACATCAACCAGTCATGGTAACTCATTGATATTTGGTTAGCAGTAGCATTTAATAGCATCAGTAGAGGCCATTTTTAGACAAACCTTAAAAAATTGTTTGTTTGCTGTTTATCGACCTACTCTGTACTCATAAAAAACCTACCTACTCAAAAAAATTCTATTGACATTTCACAGCTTATTTTCTTTAAAATTTACCTCTTTTTGACATCTTTTGAGAAAAAAAATTTACCGACCTACCTACCTACTCACATTCAAAATTGATGGTTGATAAACATCAAACAAACATTTTATTAAGGATGGCCTTAGTGGCATTTTATGTCTATTCCAAAGTAATGCTCCTCTGACTTTGAAATTTTGAATTGTTTATTACTGTTCATTCACTTAAATCATTTCACATGCAGTTATGTCTCGACAATGCTTGAGGAGTACTTACTGATTGGATATTGGCTGTGACCCCTGAACCTAGCATGAAGGATAACATCAGTAATTCAGCAGGCAGGTAGTGCACACAGTTTAAGACTAAAATTTCAATATAATGGCTGCTGCTGTTGATCAATGTGCAGATTCAAGTGATACATGTGGCAGGCAAGACATATTCTGTATAACTTTGTTTGCCTTTAATGTCAAATGTTTTGTCATATAGCAACAGTGTGTGTAACCAAGGTTGATAACATCCCACAAAACCTGACGATTAGCCAAAAGCAATGCTGAAAAAACAATGTCACACCACTGGGTTGCCCATTAAAATTTACATCAAGGAAAGGTAATGCCATTAATTCATATCTAACATCACCATCAAAATCTCTATCTTTTCGTGCTACATCAAATACGTGTATACATTAAATCTGTCAAAGGAGAATAACTCAAATCTATCACTGAAATTTTTACAGCTTGGAGCCAGTACAACACAGATCAGTATGTTTCTAATGGTTGTGATGACAGCAGTACAAATTTTACTCCGACTGAGATAAAACAGAATACATCAGACTCCACTTCATTAACCGAAAGATGACTACCACAATTTGGATTTTACTTTACAGTTGTTAAAGAGTCCAGTTTTATTGAATTTGTAACAAGTTATGATGTATAAACAAATTAATATTATTTATGTAGGCTATTTGTATTTACATGGAATTCAAACATTGAAGTGTACAAGAAAATCAACTGAAAAAATATTTTCATGCAGAAATTTTATATGAAAATCACCCTTTTTTTTAAATGAAAAGAAATTTTTCTCTGTTTTTACACAATTACTCATTAACCATTACATATGAATAATTCCTTATAAAAAGTAATAATGTAATGTCTGGATTAGGTATTGGTATTCTTGTTAATTAGAATCAGTCAATTCAAGGTAAAGTATACATGTAATTGCATAAGAATAGAAAAAAATCATGACTTTTTTGTAAATACAAGTTATCATAGGAAAATGTGACCAATGTATCTAATTATTTTCATTGACAAGATATGTGCCATAATTTAAGGATTACTTCATTGAAATGGGTATAGGAGAATAATTTGTGAAAGAAAATTTTTATTTAATTTTAGAAATTGGTCATGTATATGTGTGATCTGCCTTTTAGATAAAAAGATGTGGAATACAAATCTGGAAGATTTCAAATTTCTACTTCTTTCACCTTTTTCATGAAATAGTCCTTAATATGGACTTTTAATTTTATATACAGCTTATTTTGTTTGTTTTTTCTATCAGAACTTTTTTGGTCCATATTGTATATTTTACTACAGGTTGTGACTGTTATTTACACATACAATATATATTCCTTGATATGTAGACCCTTGAGATTTAAATTAGAAATGGTTAACATTTTTGGTACCTTTCAGATAAATCATTTGGCCTTTAGTTAGGATAGTTTTTGCTTTGTTTTTTTTTTGTTGGTCTTTTTTTTGGGGGGGGATGGATGAGACCAAATTTTTCAGACACTGGGATTGTTGGCCAATTGACTTGAAGATTTTAAAATTAGATTTTAAAGTGGGCATGTCATAAGTCAGATACATAGAAATTTAGCCTTGCCCTTGAACCCCACATTTTATTTGATTATTTGACATTTTATACATCTTTTGGAGCATTCCGATAAAATTTCATAAAACCCTGTTTATTTTAACACATTCACTCAAGGATAAACCTTGCTTAGTTAAACCTATGAAAAATTATAGATGTTCACTTTCCCACCAAATTTTTAATCATTTATACCTGAAAAACAAGATCTGCAACCTATTTATGTCAATCTATTATGACATCACAATGAAAAGGCCAAAAAAGAAATATTCTGGCTTGAAAATCAAGTCAATTCTGCATCCGACTTGTGTTTAACAAATGCTCCAATCGAATGTGCAGTGTATTATGTCAGTCTACCTTAAATTACTTTTTTTATCCCCCCAACACATATTTATCTGAAATTCTTAGTATTTTCAAAGTGACAGCGAAACATCCTTAATTCAGAACAGGGGTCAGTTTCTGTGATGTTAATTTTTCTGCTGTATATCAGAATTCTTTTAATATAGAGTTTACTGTTATTTTTCATCATTTTACCTTCAGTTGCCCTCCAGAAACACCATTTATACTTCTTTTCATGCAGGCCAAAATGATTCCTGCCAGATTTTGTATAATTTTGTATACTTTCATCAATTTGTTTGTGAATATATTTGTAAATTTTGTAAATAAGAAAACTGTATAGACATTTTGTAAAATAACTTGAGATATTTTTATATTAGCTCTCTTACATTGTTCATAAGCAATAGCACATATAAAACATAGGTTGTGATTTACACACATATTTTTATAATTTTTCTAGCATTTTGCCTGTTATGAAATCACAGTTATGAAACGTAGCCTTATTTTTTTTCTAATTTTTATATGACCGCAAAAAAATTTTTGAGGTCGTATATTGGTATGATACTGGCGGCGTCGGCGGCGGAGGCGTCGTCGGCGGCGTCTGTGGACACTTCGTTTCCGTGCGATAACTTGAGTTCTAGTCGACCAATCCTTATGAAATTTTAACACAATGTTCCTTGGCACAAAGGGAAGGCTGGGATTGGTTTTGGGTATTGTAGCCCCGCCCGTTTCTGAAAAAAGGGCCAAAAAGGGCCAAATTGGGTGTTTTCATATATTGGGCTGTAGAATATTTATTATATATCAGATTTTGATGGGGTTTCTTTCAGTGTGCTCCTTATTAAATTTCCAATCTGAAGTATGGAAACCGATTTCACATCGCATGTACCGTTCATGAGCTAAATGGGGCCCTAAAGGGGGGAATCTCAAAAATTTTATTTCTAATTTTTAGTTCGATTTTGATGCAGTTTTTTGCAATGGATTCCTTAAGAAAAATTAACCAGCACTGCACCATCAGATTTTTGTTAACTTGGTTCCTTTCCGAGCTATGAGGGGCAAAACGGGGCCAAGATTGCAAATATGCTGATTACCTAAAATTTTTATTTATCATCGGATTTCGATGGGATTTTTTTCTTTAGATTCCTCTTATTGTCAACTTTCAGAGGTATTGCAACGAATTTGTCATAGCTCTTACTGTTTTCAAGCTATAAGGGGTCAAAGGGCCCAAAATTGCAATTTTTATAAATGTGTGAAATCTTTATTTTTCATCAGATTTTGATAGGATTTATTCTGTGGATTTGTCTTGTTGTAAGCTTTTGGTAGTATGTCAACAGAATTAGCATAGCTATTACCATTTCCAAGCTATAAGGGGTCAAAGGGGCCAGAATTGCAATTTTTCTTAATGTGTCCATCAAATTACTGTCAAGCTCCATACTGTGTCCACATTCACTTTAAAATACAATTGTTCAAATTTCAGTGGTCGACATGCTGCGGTCGTATCATGCTGCGCTCGGCGTAGCCCTTTATTGTATTCAGACATGGGTTTTATACACAGAGCTTTTACATTTTCTGTTTAATATTGATTTTTATCATAAACTGTCCCATATTTGAATATAAGGTCATGTGAGAATCTACTAGTGTATTCCTTCTATTTAGCATCCAGGGCACTTAGAAAATATAAAGAGGGGAACACTTATTAAGTAAGACACAACAGGTGTTCAAAAACAGAAAGCTCATGATAAAAATCTTTGATCTTTCCTATCATTGTAGTAATACTATAATTATCAAAAACTTTGACACATGGAAGAAAAGTAAAAGAAGAATGTCCCATTTATAGATTGTTCTACTGGGTTGAAAACAATAACATGATTACTCTATTGTATACAACAAGAAACTTGGATAAATATATAATGAATATGCATGTGCAATTGATCAAAAAGAAATCTATGAAAAAAAATGTTTGAAATAATTAAAAATAATTCATGGTAATAGTTGAATTTTGAAGGGCATTAAATGATTCAAAACAAAATTAAGGTTGGGGGTACTTATTGCAGCAAGGGTGCTTAATACTAGGTGTACAGTAATTATCTTTATTTGGCCTAAGGGAGTACTATTTGGAGTCATTCTTTATAGGGGTCTCAATGGGGGTCCCTTTCCCTAAATCGCACCTGTAATTCTCAATTTTCCGGTATCATGGGCATACGTAAAAAGACTCTCAAACAATAACCCTTTTCCTGTTTCACAGGACTAAACTTTCGGTAATTCCCATGTCACTTTACACACCCTTTCATGTTAACATGTTGAGTTTTTTTATCAGGATCCTATTTCATGCCTTTTTAAATAGTCCAATCCCGCTTCCATCTTAAACCCCTAGAGACCCATTTTATAGGAAATGATAATTTCAAGGCCATTCAAATTAAATTGTTTGTTTCTCAAGCCTTTTTATTTTAAATTTGGAACGGGCAGGCATTTTTTTTTCCTGATTTCTTGGATGTCAGCAAAATTTAATTTTGATGTCTCTATGTAATAATCATTAAATACATCTGAGCTTAACATCAAATATAGCTAAACTTACACTTCAGTTTTTTGTAAGACTTTGAGCTTTTAGTGCTCTTATGAAATAATTTTTTTTTTTTGCAATTTCAAAAAAAAAGTTTGATGCAACTACCCTTTTTCAG
>MJUU01070053.1:31748-43522 GCA_002080025.1 Modiolus philippinarum
TTTTTTTTTTTTTTTGAATGGCCTTAAGTTATATGTTTTTTTAATATAAATGGAACTTTTGACATGATCAATTCAAATATCTGTATTTTCAATTGTAAATTTATAAACTATGCATTGTTGTGTATGCAGGTGAATTTTATTCATATTTTGTAAATATTCATTTTTTTAATTGACATTCCAAGAAATTATATACTTATTATTCTTGTAATAAATAATAAATAATATTGTTTTAAACTCATCTTTGTTAGATTTTATTATGAGGGCTGTTCCAGAAATAATTGTGTTGGGGCACTTTAATGAGAAACCTCCGTTTGTTATCTCCCTGTATCAAGTTAGTGATATATAGTTAAAGTGGAGGTAATTTTTATTTAAATATCAAAAGAGGCTATTGATTTGCTGATTAAAATTATCTCCAATTTGAACCATACAGAACTAACTTGGTACAGGGAGATAACCAACCGAGGTTTCTCATTAGGATTTGGTGTGTTGTCGGGTATATTGGAAGCTTGCACTGAAGAAACATTTCGACAAAGTAGTAAAAAAAATTTATGCATGGTTGCCCTTTTCAAATAACAGCAGTAGAATACCAAAGGAACAAAAGAAAGGTATTTACAAAAATCGAAGTCCAAAGACAGGGCAAAAATGAGAACACAGGAAACATGGATGCTTCACAGCCACAAGGCACTCACGTTGTGAACTCCCATGAAACTGAGAGTGACATCAGGTGCTCCAGAAAGGTAAGTATGTCCTGCTCTGTTAACAGCACCCATTACACGGTAAGTGAATCAATCTAGGAAAATGTCGAAATCAGTATAATCAAATCCGGGATGACGTGAATCTAGCTGAATATGTCCTCTTTCATTTGGGACACTGACATGTCATATCTTTCAATGATGTTATTGTGACGACCATAGAATTTCTTGAGGGATGAAATTAACATAGGTTGAACAAATCGCTGAAGAAGCAGCTTTTGTTACAGTGGTTTTGCTCTATTCAAAAAATCATTGTACAAACTATATGCTCGACAGTTACTAATCAACTGTGAAATGCACACTCCATTAGCTGAAGAGGTAGGTGTGTTGCTTCTAAGAAAGGGAAAGTTAAAACCATCACGCTTGTCATACAGCTTAGATTAAAAGCTTGTTAAAAACTTGGCCTCATACGAGTAAAGGAAAAGGTCTGCTTGGAGTGGCACAGAGTTAGTTCCCATAGGAATCCCTATTGTCTGTTGGAAATCGCGACCTTCGAATTCGACAAAAATATGGTCGATCAAAAATTCTAACATTTCAATTACGTCAGTTTCAGTGTACCTTTTATTTGAATAAGTGTGGTTCTTAACAAAATATGTTTTGTCTTTCCCTACTACTGAAAAGGTGTATCTGCGTTCTCCATTTTTAGTGAAGAAACATTGATGTATTAAATCTGCAATTACTGTTTTTAGTTTATTGTGTGGCAGGATTGTATAAAGAGTATAAAAATCAAACGTTTGAATGCTATGGCAATGAGTCAGACTGTTTGAGGATAACTGTTCAAGGAGATCTTTCAAAATTTTAAGAATCCACATTTGATACATGCCGCTTGTAGATTAAGCTTTATCACAGTAATTTTTCAGGCCATCTTTGACTGCGGTCAACAGAGTAGTGAGGATCTGTGAAAGAGATCAAACCACCCGTTCCATTTTGGAACATTTTGGGAGTATGAGTGTCAGATAAATGATTATACCTTATATAGCAAAGAATCAATGGTATTGGTTGCAAAATAGTCACATGACATGAAATAATTGGGATACTTCACTCTGAATTGTTGCTAGCAGTAAATAATACTATTATTCACTGGGATTTAACCCCAGAAAATTACAGAATACATGGAGTGACCTATTATTCACAGGTGAAGAACCCCCATAAGTCCATTGGAAAAACCATATTATTCACTGGTGAATAACCCCAGAAAGTTGCAATGCCTTTGAAATAACATTTTCCAATGTTTGCTCGATATAATAAAACAGTTACATCCCATGAAACAAGTCAACACCCCTAGTTGTCAACTGCATTGTAAGCAGAGCCCATATCCATGATCTTGGGTTGTCGTCATCAACTGCACTATCTTCCTGTGTCATCTCGGTTCTTTCAACTCCAACCAAACTTTCAGGATATGATAAACGATGTTCATATTTGGTAAGAAAGGGATGTCTCCTGATTTTTCATTGCTTAATTTAAAAGCCGGTTACTATAACTACATATTTTACCGAATCTTATACATCTTTCTGTAATGCTTTTTAAATGTGCTTAAATGGAACATTTAAAGAACAATGACATTCATGTTCAGAAAGAATGGCTTAAACCTGAGGATTCCATGGATTTATGTATTAATGAAAGGAAGATAACAGGAAACACCTAAAATGGCCGAACATTACAATCACATGCCACAATCAACCAGGGAACTGCACAAGAAAAACAATAAAATGACAAAAGACAAACATAGATAACGATAGGAACTCGGGATAGCCGGACTTGGTACCGGCACTGGCAACAGCCAGCGGTAGGGTTAAACCGGTTTATTATGAGGCGCCGTTTTACTTTTTATTCCGTATTTTTTTATATTTTGTGATATCAAAAAATCCTAATTTTGATATCAAAAAATCGATTTTCTGATATCAAAAAGTCTGTTTTCTGATATCAAAAAATCGAATTCTTGATATCAAATTATCAAAACTATTTTCTGATATCAAAAAATCGAATTCTTGATATCAAATTATCAAAACTATTTTCTGATATCAGAAATTCATTTTCAGATATCAGAAATTCGATTTTTGATATCATGAATTCGATTTTTTTATATCAAAAATATTTTTTGATATCAAAACATCTGTGAATTTTGATATCAAAAAATGCATTCTTGATATCAAAAATTCGATTTTCTGATATCAAAAAATGAATTTCTGATATCAGAAAATAGTTTTAAGTTTTTGATATCAAAAATTCGATTTTTTGATATCAAAAAATGAATTTTCGATATCAGAAAATATTTTTTGATATCAGAAAATATTTTTTGATATCAAAAAATCGAATTTCAGATATCAAAAAATAGAAGTGAATTTCTGATATCAGAAATTTGATTTTTTGATATCAGAAAATAGACTTTTTGATATCAGAAAATAGACTTTTTGATATCAGAAAATCAATTTCTTGATATTAGAAAATCAATTTTTTGATATAAAAAAAATCGTATTTTTTTTTACATCAGAAAATAATTTTTGATATCAAAAAATCATTTTTGATATCAGAAAATCATTTTTTTGAAAATATTTTATGATATCAGAAAATAAGGAATAAATAGCAAAACGGTGCCTCATAGTTTATGGGTACCCAAACCTCCCCTTTCTCTATCCCGTTTCCCTATAGTATAATAAACATACAAATAAAACCCAATACAGGTAGACCCCTAACTCTAAGACCACAATCTTAAAAAAAGGAAAGAAAAGCCAAAACGTAATTTTGAAAGATGGGTCGAGGAGTTTTGCCGCTAAACTGCCGGCTAGCTCAAGGAGCCTAGTCTGCTGGTAAAACACTGTCGCACTACGGAATAATAATCAAATTCAGGTTTGGTAAAGAATCATCATGGATTTCAGTAGACATCGGCCATATCAGTGAGAGGCTAGTATAATTGTAAAATCTTCAGGTCACTGGATCCCAAAGCCAATTTAACGGAATCATGAAGAATATCCGGTCAATATCCCCCATTACGCAAAGAATGTAAGCCACATTTCTAGCCTGGGATCCCGACCCATGCTGACTATCGCGCACCGCGAGGTTGGGACAGGTTTGACCAGGCTAGCCACATTTCTTATCACTTTTTGACACTTCCCAACAACATTTCCGTAAAAACGAGGGTGATAAATGCCCTTAGTAATAAGCTGTTTCCGAGTCGCTTTACACTCAGATACCAAACGCCCACATCTTCCACAAAACCTCCCATCTATGAAATCTGCAACCTTGTTGTAATAGTTTGGATGTGATGGTAAGGCCACGTTCACTAAGGGACCGATCATTTAACTTGAAAGGGGGGCTATGGCTTTTTTTCTAAAAAAAATAATCTGGAGTCGATTTTATGTGAAAAAAAATATTTTGGCTGCCAAAATGATGAAAAAAAAATTTCTGACGGAGGCTTTCTGCCCAAACAAAATAATGTTAATTTTGAAAAAAATTATTTTGTTGATACACGTGAAAAATATAAATAAATTGTTTTGCGCAAAGCGCGAAAAAAAATTTCTGTCCAGAAAAAAACCATACCCCCCCCCCCTTTTCAGGTTAAATGGTCGGTCCCTTAAAGAACAATGACATTCATGTTCAGAAAGAATGGCTTTAAACCTGAGGATTCCATGAATTTATGTATGAATTTATAACCTGACGCTTGTACTCCCATAAACACTTCTCGATGCATGTGTTTGTTGGGACATGTTTGCATAAATACTGATTTTTATGCTAGACTATTAAACAGGGTATGTATCCAGGCGAAGTCACGATATTGAAAAAAAAAATGTGAAAAAGGCCTTGAATGGTTATGAAATCTTAAAATTCCGTGAAATAAATATGTAGATGTGTAAACAATGAAATCATATGAAGTAAATGTACATGTTCCTTTACTTTTTTTTAAGCATGTATTTGTAGAGACTTTGTCTCATGTACATTTACTCCATATTCTTCCATTGTTTATGGAATGACCATTTAACTTGAAGGGGGGTTGTTTTTTTTCTGGACAGAATTTTTTTTTCGCGCTTCGCGCACAAAAAATATTTATTTTTTTAAGTAAGCATTATTTTTGTGGGGGAAAGCCCCCTACAGTATATTTTTTTCATCATTTTTGCAGCAAAAATCCCTTAAGTTTGTCTGTCCTGCAGTGCATGGAGTCCGTAAAAAGATTTTCCGTGCAAGAAATGTATCCTCTCTATACATTTCAGTCATAGTGTACTTGTTCGTGAGAGAATTTCTCATATGGATATACTATGATTCTTTCAAATTTTGGCTTTTTTTTTCATTTCGAAATGTAATCCTGACCACCTGTTCTCATTATTTTATAATACCAAGTCTTACAATCGACTTGATGAGTGTCCTGTGTTTGTGTATATGAGATGTAATCGTCCACTAGCTTAAGACACTAGTGCTTTTTGTCGTGCAACGGATGACAGTGATTGTAAGAGCACTTTGCCAGTTTAAATTATGTTTGTTGATCCCGCATCCATGATCAGGAAAGACCGACATGAATGTAGCATTGATTTACATTTAGCAAAAATCTTAAAACCAATTAATAAATACCGAACAGAATTGTAAAGAGCCGATGCCAAGGCAAAAGGACAAAGCAGGTGCGAAACAACCGGAATTGCTGGCAACCGCAATGGTCCTGACTTACTATAGGCATTCTAAAGAAATGGTCGGTAAAGGAGGTTCGCTTCTCATGATTTGGGATTTCTGTCAGATTTTAGGAATTCTCTGGTTTTATCCATTTAAAAGCATTATAGTTTTTTGCCCATGGACCCCTTAATTTTCCCCGTAATTTCATTTAATACATCTCTATGAGCATTCTGTAAAGATTTCATTAAATTTTATTTATTCTGTCACATTCATTCATAGTCAAACCTTGCTAATGTTAATCGCATAAAAATCCGAGGAGTTCAGTTTTCCGCGAAATTTTCGATCACTTATATAACTCAAAATCGAGATCATCAATCTATCAATTTTTTTCACTTAAATTATTTTTTTCATTTTCTAACAAAATTCGCATTTATTTGAAATTTTATTTATTTTCATATAGAGAAGCTAACCCCCTTAAACCGGTTTTATTGCCCAATAACACCCCCCCCTCTTTTCCGCTGTAGAAGTGTCCAGTAGCAACTCCACAGCAATTGCTATTGAAAAGTGGTAGACAGTGAACATATACATTCATCCCAGTACTAAGTAAAAAATGAGTCTTGAATCACAGTTTTGACAGAAACTTAAATATTACCACAAGGCACTGCCATTTATATACATTACTTTTTAATAAACTATGAAACAGATGTTTTTTGGAGCCTTGATTAATAAGGCTGTCACGGAGATAACTATGACCAATGAGAAAGTCTGCATATTTGGTGCTTAGTCTCTGCAGAGACATATAATTATATGTCTGCAGCCCTTTTCACAAAAAATCTTACGAGAAATTTTAATCGTAAGTCAATATGAAATGTTAAAGACTTACGACCAATTTTGATCGTAAGATTTTTTGTGAAAAGAACTGCTGGTCTGTAAGCAGGACAAGTTTTATTGTCCATGTTAGGAAAATTGATAATTTTTTAAATTAGAGTCGTCCCCTTTGTCGTAGATATTAGTACTTAGATTACCATTTTCCTCAAATTGGAGATGCAAGTCCAGAAAATATGCATGCATGTCTCGCGATTTCTGTTGTTTCATTTATCTCCACTTCTGGAGGATATATTGATGGGATCCATTTAGTAAAATATTCGTTGTTAATGGAAAGAACGTCATCCCTGTTTGAAGGATGTAGTAAGTAAACTTTAATTTTATGATCTTTTACGATTTCCTGGAGAAATTCAGTCTCGTAAGAGTAATAAGAATTAGTCTGCGAGTAGGAGTACAATTGGTATACCAACTTGCTGTTGATGAAAAGCACACCTAATTGTGACAAATATATTATCAATAAAAATTCGAGCATACTGCACACCTGTTTCCATCTTGGCATACTTTTAAGAAAAAGTGTTGGTTTAACATAATACAACATTACAAGATAGTGGTCATACCCTTAAGGTAGTTCGAGCCTAATAAAAATATCAAACAGAATTTTCTTATTTTAAGATATTTTGTAGGTCTTGGTCCATTTGTTCAAAAAATAAAATAAAAATAATGTGTCACCGATCATCTTTTCCTGTTATCAAGCTTTGAAAATCAGGCCAAATTAGGTACTTTTCAGCAATATTTACAAAGAATATATATAGGGAACTGTGAGAACATGCCAATTGTTCAGCTCTCATATGAAATAAATATCAGATAGATTTCTTTTATTTTTAGATATTTCGTAGATATGAACTCCACCTTTATGTTGAACTGAAAAAATCTATATGTCACCGTTTAATTAAGAGAGATATTTTATATAGGGATCTGATCATGAACAGAACTTTTGGATTTCTCTAGGTAGTTATCTAGAGTTAAGAACTTCGTTTTGAGCCTTTTATTTATTAATTATTTTTTTTTATTCAGCGTAATGCTTTAAGAGGAACAGAAAAAAATGATTGTAATTATAAATCCATAAATAACGAAGCAAAAAAATATATATATATGGGAGTGAAATAAAACTGAATGAAAAAAATATGGAACATTCAAAGTCTCCTCCAATGAAATCAATCAAACCTTATGGCAGTTTGGCTTAGGTCATTAAATATCATTCTTACCCCCGGCCCGTGCTTGCAAATTTCATGGCTGTGGTAATAGTTGCGATGAATAATTCTGTCCTTTTATAGATATATTTGGTCAACTTGGGCCATTAATTGTCACTTTGACCCCTGCCTGTGTATCTCATGGTTGTGCTAATGGTTGTGAAAAATAATTTGCAGCTTTGATTAATAATGATTTGCAATATTAAAAACTAATGATTATCCTATCCCATAAAAAAAGTAAATAAAATTTGTTTTGCTCAACTACGAGGCTACAGCCCCTGACCCCCTTACAAAGTGAAGAAATAAGTGCTGCGCCTAGTTATAAATGTGTCTCTGTCCACTACTTGTTGTAAAAGTTTATTATTTTCGCACTTTTTTTTTGTTTAACTGTGCATTCACTATATTTCAATTCTTTAGTCAATTTACTGTAAAAATATCAATCCCCACAAAATAAATGTCCGGCGTCAACTTCTTGTCTTCACAGCTTATATAGCCTGTTTGCCATGTTAATATTTTTAACAGTTCCATAAATATTTGATCTCTATAATCCAGAACTAATACTAACGTCAAATTATAAAGAAAGTAAATTTTTAAGTAATTCCGTCGTGCGTCGAATACTGACTTTAAAATATCGTATCTGCAAGTATATGACTAAAACCGGCGCCGGAACTTGCAATTTTTATAGACTTTATAATTTCATACGACAACGTCTCCAAAGTATTGGACACAAGTTGAGTACCATGATAATATAATATGATGAAATAAAGGACCAAGTTCAATAAGGGATAGATTTTACATTTTGAAATCAAAACAGGCCAAAAGAAGAGATGAGCAACAGTTCAAAATTTAGGAGTAATTAGATTTCAAATACTTCAGATTATACAAACCAGTTATTGTAATTATAAAATTTGATGAAAAAATGGCAAAGTTCAGCAATGCATAAATTTCACATTTTTCATTCAAAATTGTCCAAAAACGGAGATGCATATTTTCAAAGTGCCTACAAGAAATGAGCAAAGTTTCAAAAGCATCAGATATAAGGTGTCAGATTTTCAGCTTACACAAATTTGGGATGGTAATGTTAAAATATGGTGAAAAATGAATAAGTTTAACAAGATAAATTCGACTTTTTATTCACTGAAAACTGTCCGACTAGGAAGGTGCACGTCTTCAATGTGTCCAGAACAACTGTGTGAAAATAAACAAGCATTAGAAATAAGACCCCCCCCCCCAAATAAGAAATTAGAGTTTCAAATTACACAAACTTGGTACTGAAATGTAAAAATATGTGGGAAAATGATTAAGTTCAGCAATGGTTAATTTGACATTTTTATTAAAAACTGTCTAAAGGGGGCGGTGCACATCTTCAATGTGTCCAGAACAACTATGCAAAGTTTCAAAGGCATCAGGTATGATTTGTCAGAGTTTCAGATTTTAGATACTAGGTACCGTAATGAAAAATTGACGTTAAAAAATTGATAATTTTACATTTTTCATTCAGAATTGCCCAAAAGGGGAGACGCACATCTTCAATGTAACAAGAACAACTGTGCAAAGTTTCAGAATTATCGGGTTAAAAGTGTCTGAGTTCCAGATTACACAGTTTCAGTACGCCAAAGCGTGACAGAGAAACGGACGGCGTTGAGCGACTCCTAGACCTGCGGTCATCATTGGTGACTCAAGTAAAAATGGCAACTTTCCAATAAAACCATTACAAAATGTTATTTTCATTAAAAAAGTACAACAGATATTAAAGTCAAAAGTGAAAGTAAACCGATACTATCATCACCAAGAGTTAAAAGATAGTAAACAAATATTTTCCCATAAAACATCATGAGGAAACATTCATTTAACTGATTTCATTTCTATGATTTTATTGCCTGTTATTCTTGGTAAAGTGTGATTTGTCTACTCAAAAATAAAGTTTCCGTACACTATTATTTAAATGTGTATGAGTGTATGGAAAGGGGGATATTTTCATATGAAGTATATGTAGTATTTATAACTGATCTAAAATGTATGTCAAATTTGAAAATTGTTCCAAGTAATAAACATTTTTTGTCCCGCTGCACAGTCACATTTTTTGTGGACGCAACTCCTATGAAACTGCTTCTGAAATTTCATACTAATTTTACAGGATTGTGACTACCATATGTACTAGATCATATCGCATTGCCATTTTGATTGGTCAAATTTTGTAAGAATTATGGGACTTCGAATATTCTAGCATTGTTATACAATGGCAAATCTTGTGGGCACAAATCCTCAGCAACCGCTTCTAGCAATATATTCAAATTTAATACTATTGTTTTCCACCATATGTAATAGATCATAGCGATATATTAGAGCAATTTCAGACAAAAACTTTTTCATTTTTAACATTTAACATGTTTGAAATCAGAAGCAGGATCTCATGTTTGGTATGATTTAATAACAAAAATAGTTGCAGATTTTATTGTTCAAACAAAAATATTCCTTTTATTACTAGAACATCAAACCGTTATAAAGCACTTTATGATGTGTCTTTTACTTAAAGAAAAGATAAATTGAAAACGGTAATATTAAACAAGAGGCTCTCAGGAGCCTGTATCGCTCACCTGGGTCATGGCTGACACAATAAGTCAAAATAATCACAACGTTTAAGGTTCTCATTTTCAAATTTGTTTATTAATGTTTAAGGGTCTCATTTTGAAGTTTGCTGATATTGTATGATCAAAAATTAAACTATGTTCCCCACTGGCGGCTATTTTTGATGGGGCGTAGACCAACTGTCACCTTTCTTGAAGAAGACCATGTAAGGATCATTGTGCCTCACTTTGGTTCCAATTGGCATAGTATTTTCAGAGGAGATCTTTAAATGATTTCCCATGGGGTCCAAGGTTAAACAATGTTCCCCGCTGACTGCCATCTTGGATGTTATGCAGACATCCAGACACATTTTACGAAGGGGACCAAGTAAGGACCATTGTGACTAAGTATGATTCCAATTGGCCATGTACTTTCAGAGGGGAAGATCTTTGAATATGTTTCCCTATAGGGTCCAATGTTAAAAACATGCTCCCTCCTGGCGGCCATCTAGGATATATGAACACATTTTTTAAAAGGGGCCACCTATGGACCATTGTGACTAAGTTTGGTTCCAATTTGCCCAGTATTTTCAGAGGAGAAGATTTTTGCAATATTGTCCAATTTTGGACAAAGTTCCCCGCTGGCGGCCATCTTGGATGACTTGCAGACTTGCCAGACAAAATTTTCAAAGGGGACCACCGAAGGATTATTGTGACCATGTTTGGTTCTAATTGGCGCAGTAGTTTCAGAGAAGATCTTTGAATGCTTTCCCATAGGGTCCAATGTTAAATTGCGTTCCCTGCTGGCGGTCATCTTGGATATGATACAGACTTGCCAGACACTTTTTTTAATGGGGCCACCTAAGGACCATTGTGCCCAAGTTTGGTTCCAATTGGCCCAATGGTTTCAGAGAAGATGATATTTCAATGAAAAGTTTACGATGGACAGACCACTGAAGGCAAGAAGATCACCATGGCAGAGCCATGCAGGTCAGCTATAAAGTTATACAGTCAATGAAGCATAGATGCAACTTCACTAATAACTGAGAAAGATGTTTGCATTGTGGGCAAACAAACATAACTAAATGATACAATATACAGTTATATACAATTATTATTAAATTGTGAAATAAGTATAGTTTATGAACGTATTTTTGCAAAAAATGTAAAAATTTGTACAAAAACACTTTTTTGCTCTAGATTATGTAACAAATAATTATTTCTAATAAAGTGATAGCAGGCAATTTCTCTAAAACTTAAAAGAGAAAAGTAAGCAAAAGAAGATTTGAAAGCAGAATTTAAAGGGAAATAACCCATAACCATATGGCATTGAAAAATTTTATTTTTTTTGGTGAAAAAAGTCAATAAATACAACACAGGCAGTTGGGTTTCTTCAAAATTTCAGAGTATGTAGATCTTGATATGCTGAACATTTTTCAAATTTATACTTCACCTCTACCTGTTACAGTTTTTGAAATAAAAAAAAGTTCTTGCTAAGGACCACTTTCGACACCAGTTTTGAAGTCGAGATGTCATTTTGTAAATGGCAGTCAACAAACAATTTTCAACATCGGTTTTGAAGTCGCAACATCAATATCTACTTGGAAATCAAATTTCATTGAAATCGGACAATGTTGAATTTTTACCGCCTTTTTTGGCGGCCATTTTAAAAATGATTGTCAACGAACAATTTTTAACATCAGTTTTGAAGTTACGACATCAAGACCAATTTGGAAACCAAATGTCATTGAAATCGGACAATGTTGAATTTTCCCGCCTTTTTT